>JADRCH010000244.1:2404004-2442735 GCA_019843965.1 Rhynchomys soricoides
AACAATCTACATGTCCGTGTTCCTTAGGTATCTACCGACAGAATTCATATCAAATTCTTTCCTTGCAAGGAACCAATTCTGTCAACTGAATGGGAAAATGTTCCTAATGTATGAGTTCACTTAGAAAGTACACTGTGAGGACAATAAAGAGCAGATCACTGGGATATAAACAATAGCAGATCCCAAACGCAGTCATGGAAGCAACAAAATGGCTCTGAAGACAGCACACTAACAATAGATTTTCCTAGCTTCTTTAAGAGCAGCCAACTGAAATATTTTCATGTTATTAACATGAGAAAGATGGTTTCATAATCTACTTAAAATCATTTTCTTCTCATTTCCCACTTAAAAAAGCAGTACTATGATACAATGCACAAAAAAAGTGAAGAGCTGAGGGGAGAAAATGGGAGAAAGAACAGAGAGAGGTGAAGTCTCATGAGACGCCAGTCTCAGATTTCATTCTCAATGTCTTATGTAAGATTCCTAAATACAACCTTTAACAGTGTTTGTTAGCTGGTAAGTGTAAAAAGCATTTGGATTGGTGCCTATGAAATCAGTAAAACTCAGCTTTCAGTAAGAACACAGTTTTTACTAATGTAATAAAAAAATTTTTACTAGCAACATTAACTTATTTACAGAAGAAAATCTGCCAGAAGAGAAGCTGGCATGTGAGCAAACAAACTCTACTTTCTACTTTCCTATAGTACTAGTTACACTAGTAACTAGTAAATTACTGAATTAATATTACTTAGCCTTTTCTGATTTTGTTTTTTGCTTGTTCGGTGTTTTTCTACATAGCCCCGACTGTCCTAGACTCACTCTGTAAACAGGTTGGCCTAGAATTGACAGATTCACCTGCTTCTGCCTCTTGAGTGTTGGGGACTGCATGCATGTGCTACCATGTCCAGCATACTTAACTTTTTTAAGAAAAAGAAAACAGAAAACAAACAAATCTAAAACTTTTTAGCATCCTGATGGCTAAATCTAGATTCTTCTCCTATAATGTAATATGTCCTTTAAGAAGTAGGCTAACTAGACTTGCTTCTCTACCACATCACTTCCTTCACAAATATAAGCAGGGATTCCTGGTTAAGAATTTGAACAATCCTGTCTTTTACACTACATATTTAATGAGCCATACATTATTTTTATATTTGTGGTTAAATAAAGTCTCTAACAAATAACAACCCATTCTTTATTAACATTACATTTTCAAGTCAATCTAAAAAGGAAAAGGCTAAAGAAAAATTCAAAAGATGAAAATGTACTTACTGCAGGTACCAGTAACTTCTTCACTTCTTCAACTGCTCTCTTCAGCTTGATTTCTGCTCTGTTCTGAGCATCTTCCACAGTGATTAGTACATGTAAATCTTCATTTAGATGCTCCCAATTGGGCTTGCCTCTATTTTGCTCCTCCTAAAAAAAAAACAAAAAAAACCAAAAAGCAATGTTACAATGTTACTAATACTTTTTTTTAACAAAGACATGCACCCAGTGCCAATTACTTAAAGCCATGTTTCTATTATATAGCTAGGATGACAGTATAAAGCTTTTCAATGACTTTCCAAAGTAAAGAAAAGCCTTGCAATGGGACTAGTCAGTCAAATGAGAACTCAGCAAACATTTGTGCTGCACCTATGATAAATCCAGTTGGATAAAAGTGACCAAGACAATCACAAGAGACAGTATTGCTACTCTAGGAAACATGCAGCGCCATTTTTTAACTATGTTGAGTAAATTCTGAGAAGCATGGTACTTCTATATTTTACTTATGAGAGAAGTTATCAAGGTTAAACAAGTCACTTAGCAGTATCACGCAAATAAGCTGCCAATAATGGTAAATGAATCCAAAGCCTTCATCCTCCAATTTAGTGATAACTCTACTCATTACAAAAGGTTTAAATAACACTAGTTTCCAGTCAACCCTAGAAAAAGTATTTTGAAAATAGATCTCATCATGTAAATGAAGTACTAGTCACTGTATTTCAAATAGTAAATGGAAACAATAAAGCACAGCAAATGACTAGACATTGGTTTAATTATATTTCCAGTGGCCTTTGCTTTTAAAAATGTATATACAGTGAAGAGCTGCCAGGCAGGGAAGCAGCATTCCTTTTTGGGGTGTGGTCACTGCTGTTGCCCATGTTCCAGTGGATGGCTATATGCCATGCACATATGGGCACCACTAATGGGGCTTAGTGGGTTTTTAAAAAATTGAAAGATGAACATGAAATTTGGGAACAATGTACGTGGGTATCCTGGAGAAAATGGAAGAGGACCTAGCGTGTTGGATTTGATGTGCATATGTGTATTTGTGTGTATACAAAATTGTGAAATAATAAAAACGAACTATAAAGTTCACTCTTGCATTGTATTAAGTCCTAAATACATGTTACATAGAGAATCATCTATGTCGTTTCTTTGTTAGCTTCTGGTTACCAAGCAAGGAATGCATGTACACGCTGAAAGCCTTATCAAACTACTTATCAGGGCCCATGGCCACATGCACACTCACATAATTTATAAATATACAAATTCTTAAACTTGAAAACAATTTAAGAATGTGAGCATAAATATAACTGCTACCCAAACCTAAAGTAAATTATCAGAGGTAGACAAGAAAAATACTCATTGTTAGCCCTTTCTTGTAAAAAAGTCATTAGTCTGTTACTGTGTCAAGTACAGTCAAACGAAGTAAACTGGCATAATAAAAAAGGCTTTCCTATTATTTTTCACATTGAGGACAAACAATGAAGGCAAAAATAAGATTTACCAAGTATAAGATTCTGCTTTATCAGTTAGTAACTTCAGTAGGAAAATGTAGCTACATGTAGCTTCTGAAGAGTAGACTTACAGTCATAATGAGCGAACTAGAACTCAAAGAAAACCAGCAATAAGCAATCACTATGCTAACTAGTAGCCCAAAGCCTATCTATTTCATTACTAGATCACACTACATTCTTTATAACAATACATCTCAGCAGAACTGTATTAAAAAGCAAATTCCATGCATTATCATCAATGTAGAATATAATGGTGGCACTGTATCATCAGAGAATCTGAAGAGAACCCAAAACAAATACAAGTGTAACTAATAAATATTAATCTGGCTATTTAAAATATTTTCACTTTAAGAGATTATAGAAATACCAATTAGTTCTATTGAATAAATGATGGCATAAGCTGTTTCTTTTTACTTGGATGCACCATGAAGAGCATTGAGGGTAAAGAGTTACTGAATCAAAAAATTGGGAACCCCGGAATCATTTGCATAGCAAATACGAAACATACTTTTGTGACAATAATTTTAATCTAAATGTTAATGCTAAAGACTGCTTGTATTTCTCACCAAAATTTGTATTTTTGTTTATTTTTATATATCTGTTAGGTAAACTTGGGAAAACTACGTGTATGCCTAAATTCATTCATTCATATATATATATGAATGAGAGAGAGAGAATTTCATTTGTAACCAAGACAAAAAAACCAGGAACAGTGCTCACTTCTTGTTCTATCTGAAACAATCAAAGTATATGAGGCAACAATCCCAAGTTACTAGAAATTAGGCATTAAGGAAGAGAAATAACACAGTTAGAGGACAGGGACCTGCTCCAACTGCCCAACTTGACAGTACTCAGCAGCTTTAGTCTTGGCCCACTAGAAGATACTAAAAGACAGCAATTTGAGTCCAGGAAAGTAAAGCAGTCAGGGCTCGAGACTGCTGGAGAGCTGTTAGAATCCCATCAAGTATTGTAACTCAACAGATCCACGTGGGCTGGGCAGAGGATTCTAAAGGTCAGGAATCAGTTTCCAAAAGACTGTGAAACATCTTATGACTCATCAACAGTATCTCAAAGAAAAACAATTCAATTTAGTATGAGCCACTATTCAAGTACTGCCTAAAAAAATTACAAAATCAAGATTTAAGGGGGCTAAACTTTTTCCAACTAATTTAACCACTTCCTAGAACAAAACTGAAAGACATAAGAATAAAAACATATCTTCCCAACAATGTGAAAGTCTCTGCTGCTATGTAGTCAGAAGTTAACAGTTTTTAGAGCTGGGAGATGGCTCAGCAAATAAAATGCTTGCTCTGTGAACACAGGAGCTAAGCTCAGATCCCTAGCCCTCTATAAAAGATGTATTTTGGGGAGAGGGTGCTAGCATGTGTTGCAGACAGGATCTAGAGGGCTCAATGGCCAGGCAATCTGTTTCAAACAATGGACTGCGGGGTCAGTGAGAGACTTATCTTAAAAAATAAGTACTGAATAGACGGCTCCATGGGTTAAGAGCACTGGCTGCTCTTCTAGAGAGCCTGGTTTGATTTCCAGCACACGGTAGCTCACAACTACCTTATCTGTAATTTCAGACCCATGATATCTGACTCTATTTTTTCTGTTCCCCCTGGGCACTGCCCAGAGTGTACAGATATACATGCAGACAAAATATCCATATACATGAAGTAAAACAAATAAATGGATAAGTAAGATGGAGCCCTAAGGAAAAAGATACCCAGCTTCATGCTCTTGTCTACACACACACACAGAATGGTGGGGTCATTAAGGATTATAAATTGGACACTTATGACAAAAAAAAAGTCAGTAAAACAAATCTAGGAATGATATATTTTTATTATAAACATCATTACAGAAGCAGTATTTTACAAACAAAAACATTGTATATGTTTTCAAATTCATAATTCTAAAATCTTTACTGTACTTTTCCTAATATTGTCCTCACCTACACTGTATCTACAATTTGTTGTACTTATTTGTAGTATTTCACTCATTTTAAGACATCTCTTTTCTACATTTCACTTATTATTTGTTGTGTGTATGACGTATATGGGGGCTGCATGTCCCAGATCCTGTAAAGGGAGGTCAGGGAACCACCTTGGAGAATCCACTCTCCTCTCCACTACAGGTTTCCAGGGGTTGAACTCATGTAGTCAGATTTGTGCAGAAAGCACTGTCACCCACTCAGTCATCTCAAGGACAAATTCTAAGACATTATTTTAAGTAACACAGCCAACATTTCTGAAGCTTGACACGCCTTCTTAATGCTGAAGGGCGTCAGTATTGCCCTTCTTGCCTATCCACTGCTGCTGTGACCAGATACTTCAAATTCTTTTCCCCATCTCTTCAACCAGTTCCTCGTCACAGAGGATGTTAAGAATGCTGAAAGACATGGGGTAGGAGGATCTCGGCTGCTGCTTGCTTAGAAGGCTATGGTCCCTGGCCAATGCTCCTTGTTACAAATACAGTCACAGAGTCATAGGTGTCATCGCCTTCAGCGTCGCTGGTGCACACCAGATTCAGGGAGTAAATGCAAATATGAGGACATTGCTCTTGCATTTTGCATCAATCAGAAAGCATGGCTTCAAGTTCAGGAAGCACTGGACTTCTACCAACATCTGTGAAATTGGCAACAAGCTAACTTGTTAAGTTTAGGTAAGATTAAAACAGACCAAACCAAACAAACTAGAAATTTTCGAGTTTCTGGCAACAAACTTCCAATAGCTTGGGGGAAAATACGATTATTCATTCTTAAAATTGCTACATGTTGGGAATTGGTTCTAATGTTTTGTCTTAATTTGGCTCCTAAAAGCGGCTTCCAGACCTGAGGGTCCCTGCCCCCAGCTGGTAATAAAGCCAATGGCTGGGCAGGGAGACAGAGGTGGGACTTTTCGATTGCATAGGCAAGGGACCAAGGGAGAGAGGGATAGGAACCGGAGAATCACCATGACTTGGAGGGAGAGGGATCAGATTTAAGAGCTTCAGGAGAAAAGTCATTCAGCAATGTAGGTGGAAAGGGAAAGTGGCCCTATGGGGATTGGAGGGGGGCAGCAGCTGCCCAAAAGGTAAGAGGGCAGCAAAGATAAAATATAGATTTAGAAGGCGTTAAGCCAGGAATACCGGAGGGGAATGTGTGCTAGTTGAGGGGAGGTTTAGAAGTACTCAGCCATTGAGCTAATCAAGGCATATCAAAATTGCTGGTGTGTGCGTGCTTGCGTGTGCGTTGAGTGTGCCTGTTTCATTCACGAATCCAATGAACTCTTAAGTTGGGTGCATGACCCTCCGGGAGCCAGAAGAGGTTTAACCAATTCACCACTACAGCTACAGTATCAACACACACAACAGCACAGACTACTATGTCATAAAAACATGACTGAATAAAAATAAACTGTGAACACTGATATATTCCTTTTACCACAGAATACAATGAAAAGACTTAAGTCTAGGAAAACCTGTTAAAAGGACACCACTATTCAAGACAATAAATGTGCTGTTTCTCTTTTCCGGTAAGTACGTTGCTAGTTTTCAGAGGAACGCCCTTTACAAGTTCATCTTCAGGGTCCTTGTCCGGTAACTCTCAGGCCTGCCACAGCTTGTCTGTACTGCTTCTATTTTCCAAGTTTTTCCATCTACTTCAGTGTTCCTTCTTCACGACGTGAAAACACACCATTTGAGGGACATTTAGTTTTCCCTCTTAAGCTGATTTCTAGAACACAAAGAACCTTTGAGGCTCCTGTACCTGACAAGCCTTTTCTTATAGAACAAACACATAGTGAGTATGCCAAACATCCAACTTCATTCACTGTTCAGTATGGTGTTGTTAGGTTTGCTTCACTATGACTATGTGGACCTTCCTGTTACTTCCTACTTTACATGCTTTTCAGTGATGGTATTTAGTAAATACAGCACTTATCATTTCCTAGAATAAAGAATCAAGTCTGAAAAGGGTTTTAAATTATCTTCTGTTCTATGTGGTGTTTCTATTATTATTGTTATTATTATTAATTATAAATTTATGTGTGCATGTGTCTGCATATATGAGTACCCACAGAGTAAAGACGAGGCCACTGGATCCTTGGCAACTGCAGTTACAGGTGGTTGTGAGCTGCCTGATTGTGGTCCTTAAGAAGCAAGCTCAACTCCTCTGCAAGAGCAGCAAGCACTCTTAACTCTTGAACTCTGTCTTTGTTTTTCTTGCACTGGCTATCTTTTCATGCCAACGAGAATGGAAATGATAAAATCAAACATCCCTGGGATCTTTGTGAGCATAGGAGGGAAAACACAGTATTTTATTACTTGATGCTACTATAATTATTTTGTAGATGAACTTTAGCAAGTTGAGAGTATCTCCTTTTACTTTTAGTTCCCTGGTGGGTGATGGGGGTGGGGGTGGGGGGCCAGTTATGAACATATGGCCAAGCTTGTCTTTATGCAGCTATAGATACAGTCATAGTTCTGAAATCTGACCCCACTGATAGGATAGACTGCACTGATTGGCCTAGAGATGCTAAACAACTCTTGCAAGACACATATCACTTGGTAAACGTTGCAGTAACCGTCTTATATATTTCAATTAAACTTACTAAAATTTGTTAATTATTTTGGCATCTGTGACCATGGGGGACATGAACGTTTCCTATATTTTTTCATTCTAAAAATCGAATACACAAAAGTATAACCTTTTCTTTATAGGGAAGTTTTAAAATACAGCTCAGACCTTATCCAACATAGATATTAAGGATTTGTTGCTTCTTGATAATAATTTGTTTTTCAAAGAATCTAATCTTTTCATATAAACTGCCTAACTTTTTGTCCTAATTTTCCTCATGGAGCAAGAGATACTGGTACACACCTAAAATCCCAGAGCTTGTGAGGTGGAGACAGGAGGATTAAGAGTTCAAAGTTATCCTAGGTTACACGACACCTTGTCTCAAAATGTTGCTCGTGTCATGCATTCCCTCAAGAACTTTTTAATAAATACAGGATCTCTACTATAGCCTTCATCTTTCTCAGATACTGGTTATCAGTATTTTCTATTTGTTATAGATCAGCCTAATTCGAGCTTTATCTATTACACCAATACTCTGAAAGACAATCAGTTTCATTATATTTCTCTATTGTCCCTTTTCAATTTCAGGATCTTCCGTCTTATATTTCTTGGTTCCCTTTTAGTTACACTGAGCTTAGTTTATTTTTGATGTTTCTAAGCTTTTAAAATATTAAAAGTTTTTACCTCATAAATTTTTCTGTCTTATATTCTTTACAATCATTCAACTAAAAATGTTTTCCGGATTCCTCCATATGTCTTGGCCAATGAGTCGTAGGAAGTTGTGTTACTTATTTTCAAAATATTTGGTATTTAATTCCTTGATGATCAAAGTTTAAGTTATACAATTCTCATCTTTTCTTACTCTATTCTATGACATGTATAGATTCCATTCTAGTGTACTTAAAAGAAAATATAAAGTTTCTAATGACTGGTACAATATTTATCAAGGCCCAGAAGGCCAAGGTGGTGGGAACAAAGTCTACCCCGCTTCAGTCAAAAACAAAACAAAAAAAAAAAAACAAAACCTACTTCTGACTGTGGAATTAATTACTGTTTGTGCCTATATTTAATTTTTGGCTCATATATAAAGTTGTATTTATGCTGTTATATTATCCTGATAGATTAACCTTTACCATTACAAAATATCTCCTTTATTTCCTCTTGAGAGTATTTTATTTTACATCAATAGAGACACCTGCTTGCTACTTTCTAGAAATATTGTTTCCATGTCTTTGGTTGGTGGCTTAGTCCCTGGGAGCTCTGATGAGAGAGGGGGGGGTTATGGTTGGTTGATACTGTTCTTCCTATGAGGTTGCAAACCAATTTTTAATGACTAGCATTTTTCTTTAGCCTAAAAGAACACACATTCACATTATCTAGTGCAATCAATATGCTGGCAATCAATTCTTTTATCTTATTTCACTTTCATTTAAGAGACAGTCTTTGCTAGTTAGATAATTCAGATAGCTATTTTAACTTCTAGCATTTAGAAGTTATTTTTCCTTCCCACTTATTTTCTGTTAATAAAATCAACCATTTAATATTTCATGTATAATTTTCTTTTCTCTCTGCCTTCAAGATGTTTTTCTGCAATACAACAGATAGTGAAACTAAACTAAACTAAAATAAAGGCCCTCAAGAAAAATGAATGGATTAGTGATCTGGAAAGCAAATATTCAAAAGCATCAAGGTTTCATTCTGAAGCAGTCTTTCTATGTATGAATACATGTATACTTACATGTACTTACATGTAATATGCTTGGGCTAAGGATGTGAAATCTGTCTCAGCAGGTAAAAAAGGTCCCATGAAAGCCCAGTACCTGAGTTTGGTCTCTAGAATCCACAGTAGAACACAAGATTCAACTCATGAAAGTTGTCCTCTAATCTCCACAAATGTGCTATAGCACATGTATGCCCTGGCACACATGTACTCACACATAGGCAGGCATGTGCATATGCACATACACAAACAATAATATTTTTAAAATACAGTATTGAAAGAACAGTAACTACATATAGTTACTGTACATATAGGGCAAATTAATTCAACAGGATATTTTTAGACCCAGGGGCTGGCTCAAGCACAGCATATAAAAGGTCGCAATATCATTAAATTTCCAAGTGTCTCCTACGTGTCATTCATATGCAGGACTTAAGAGGTTACTGAAAATAAATAACTGTGAGATAAACCTGTGACTGTGAACATAGCCAGTGTCTGCATGAAAATATGGATGTATAGAAAGAATAGAGAAGAAATCACTCGTTTGATGAAAACATTACTTAAGACTGAAACAACTTCAAAAGCTCAAGTAAAAACCAGAAAATAGATCAAATACTCAGTAACTGTTCAAAAATCATGAACCACATGATATATAAAGGGTGTGATTTTTCTTCACTTGTTCAATGACATTTCCTATAGGTGGAGATGATCTCAAGCCAAGTTGCACAGAACTCCAGCACACTCCGATTGGATTGTTGATCATGCATAAGCTGTTTTCACAAAATAATGCTAACTGAAAAGAAGTGTGAAGATCACAACAGACTAGCAGGGTATGTTTTTATTTTATTTTATTTTTTGAGACAGGGCTGGCCTTGAATTCATAGAGATCTGCCTGCCTCTGTCTCTAGGTTGCTGGGATTAAATGTTTGTGTCACTTGTCTGGCTTCAACAAATTAAGTCTTAATTTAAAAGGTAAAACTTCATGCAAGTATCTTTCTGAAACATATCTGTTAACTCCACTTCAACTAACAGTTTACAAAAATGAGTCCTTTTTCCTGAAAATTAGAAAAAAATTGGAAAGCAATTAGTGTTTTTAAAAACAAAGTTTAATAATCCTAAATTCTTAGATTTAGAATAAACTTTTTAAAAGGTGAAACAGAATTAAGTGAAATAAGGAAAAGTTTAAAGTGACGGTGCTTGTTTTGTTGAGGACAGAGGTCGCAGACATTTCAATGGTTCCCTGGCTCCTTGAATCTTGAAGACTTTGTTATCAGGTGCACCTATCTCTTCCTCAGGGACTGAATGACTAAGAAGAACTAGTTTGGCACTAATTGAAACTAAAATTAAAAATGTTTTAAGCCTGTGTTAGATGTCTAAGTTCAACAAGGAAATATAAAAAGAGCTTATATCAGTCTGAAAACCTGGGAAATTAGTGGCTATAAAACTTTCAATGACATTTAAGGATGTTAAGAATATATTGTCTCTTGAATTAATAATACAGTGAAAAGGAAAATCTACAATAACTCAAAGGATGCATACTATAATAAATAGATTCTAACCCCAAAGAACTAACACAAACCAAAGCTGTCAGGAAACAGCTTGGGGTGGGGGGGTGGGCATGGGTGGGGGGTGGGGCTTCTTTCCACCAGAAAACCAAGCATATTCTAGCTGCTTAACACAAGGTCTAGTTTTAGTAGTAAAGCCACTAGTGGAGCCACTGCTTTCCATATCAAAAAAAGCAGGTAATTAGCACCTGCTAATTGCCTTCTGGCACCATCCCCTATCACCAATGCACACAATAAATACATAGTAATGGCTCTCAAAGCTCAGGCTCTGTTGCAGCAGAGCTCCACTGGTGTGTCAGAGTCACACTCGCTTCTCTATTACACAAGCATACATTTACTGCTCAGCCAGACACCTATAATTAAGCACAAGAGGACTACAATGCTAATATTCAGGCTAGCTTGCAAGTTAGGCGTCCCCCCTCCTCCCCATAAGGATGACTGCCTTTCATTTTAAAGTTTGAAGTAGCTACAGTTCACTTAGTTTTGATTACATAGCAATTAGATATGCAAATACACAGATCTAGAAAAATACATTTTCAGGCTTCAAATTGTGAGCAATCAGGCCCATTCTCTTCCCTTGTACATACAAGCAAACTCATTAACCAACTATTGTCTCAAAGCGTCTCTGCTTCAAGCTCCCCCACCCCCTTTGGTAATGTCCAAAACATCCCGAATACATGCAGCTGCCATCTCTTTTGGTGACTTCCTAAATGTGTATTCAGGAGCATGGAAAATTACCAAAGAGAAAAGAGCCTATATACCCTAGCCTCAACACCAAGTTACTGAGGTTGGATAATGTACAACTTGCTATAAAACTTATTAAAATGACCTTTTGATATACAATTTTAAAGCTGAGTGTGTATTATTTTAGCTCACGTTTATAATTTAAACATAATAAATAGGTTAAGTTGAAGAACTGTCAGCCAGCAAGAGCTACTTAATAAGTTCCAGGTTAGTCTGAGATGCAAAGCGCAAACCTGCAAACCTGATTTCTTTTTTTAAGAGAAAAAAAAAAAAATCCTATTAAATAGTACCAATAATTAATACACTATAAGAAAAAACACAATAAAATTTGGGTCCAGCAAGAAAGTTCAGCAGGTAAAGGTGCTTGTCACATAAGCCTGGCAACTCGAGCTTGGTTTGCAGAACCCAAATAAAGATGGAACAAAATAACAAACTCCAAAGTTGTTCACTGACACAGATGACAGATATACAAACAGGCAGGCAGGCACACATGCGTGCATGCACCCCATGGTACAAACATACCGTTCACATAGATACAGAGCCAAAAATAATAATAAATAAATTAAATGCTATAAAATACTACTAAATAATCTAGCCACTTGACTGAAAACCATTTAAAACTTTGTAAGTTCATATTACAACATTACCATGTAGAGAATCTTGCAGTATGGAGAGAATATCAAAAAAGAAAACATGCATGAGCTGGAAAATTACTATCACTCATATTATCTACAAAATATCCCTACTTTTTTGCTTATAACACGGTAATTAATAAGTTCACTTTTTTTACGTTTCAAATATCAATTCTGCTTACCTTGAACTCTTATTTAAGGTGGTGCTGGCTTTGCATCGTCTCATTTATTAAGTTAAGTTAAAGAAAGCTGTCCCATAAGTATGTGTGGGCGGTACGTGCACACTGTGCATGTGTACATAAGAAGACAACATTGGGTATCTTTCTTGATGTATCAGTTATACCTTATACCAGAGACCATTTTCGGGCCAATGGTCTCTCACCAACCTGGGGTTTGTCAATAGTCCAGTAAGATCCAAGGACCCTCCTGTAGCCACCTTCCCAGGATTGGGATTGTAAATGTATGCCACCATGTCCTGGTTATTTTGCACCTTTAAGGTGTGTTCTGAGGACTGAGCTGAGATTCTCCAGCATTTACTGACTGAGCTATCTGCCTAGCTGTCTGAAACTGTAATTTAAGTCTTCCTTCTACACTTACCCTGGAACACCTACTCTTCAGAAAATAAGAAAATGCCTAAAACTATATAGTAAAGCTGTGTGTGACACAGTATGTGTGACACAGAGAGATATTAAACCTAGGGTTGGTGCATTCTAGGAAAGGCTCTATCAGTCCCCACCCCCAGCCAATAAAAGACCACCTTAGGAAAAAATAAATATTGATTATACCTACAATTCACTGAAATCAGAAAATAAATTATTACTCTTGGAGAACACAGCCTTTGTAAGCCAACACAAGTAAGTAACAAAATCAAGAGAAACACTGAGTTGTCTATTTAGAGACCAATACTAGATTTGGAAATCCAGTGAAAGTTGAAATAGACTCAAAGTGTTCGTCAAATAAAATGAATCTGAAACAAGCCTCCATCTCCTACTTCAGTAACTACAGCAGCCGAAGACATCCATTCCCTTTCCTCAACTGTGATGTCCTCTCTATTCCAAAGAACCTTTCAAATTTACATTTGACAATATCAGTCTTCTCCCAATAATAGTCAAATTCCTTAAGCTATCTACAGGCAATACTATGAACACTTTGTCAGAACCCCCATAATACATACACACACACACACACACACACACACACACACACACACACACTTGTGTACATGTGCCCATTTCTTTCCTCTCTTCTCCAACCACACTGATCAACCTTTATCACAGACAACTTCTATTTTATGCTCACCTGACTGTTTCTGCACTTGCTCCAACTCCAGGGAAACAGTCATTCATTTTTAGATCCTACTGTGGACAACAACCATCAATCACCCTTGGCGTGCATCCACAACTCAAATTTACAACAGCTCAAATTTAAATGGCCCCTTTCCAGTCTTTGTTCGGTGACTTTATTTAAAAGACCTCTACCAAACACCAGTCTCCCAAAAGGGAAAGTATCTGAGATGCTCACACACTTGTTTACTTTCTGTCTCAAGTTAGACCTTGTGACAGCAAAGAATTCTTATCCTTGTAGGTGCCCCAAAAAGAAATAAAAAACAGGCCCAGAATTAAAAGGCTTACATACACACCAGAGATGAGGTGAACAATGGACATAGAGCTCTTTCAACTTTAAAATTATTTCAAAGTACCAAGTTAAAAATATTCTAGATTGCTAAGCATTTATTTTCCAGATCTACCATACAGATTTCTCTGAAAAAGCTACTCCTGAACAACACAAGATGTTATCAGTGGAAGTAGATAGCCATTTCTCCTGTGCAAAAAAAGTCATGCATCTGTCATCACTGAGAACTTCAACTGAACCATGCAACTGTCCAGTTTTCCTCTCTTCATGGGCTTTCATTTTTTACAACCATGTGTAAACTTGTGGTATGATCTGGATTTGTTGCCCCCAAGTTCATGAATGAGAAATGTAAGGTTCAATAAAGAGTGTAAGATTAGATGTAATTGAGTGGTGACATACTACAAGTGAATGTGATGTAGTTATTAAAAGACACTGCTACCTATTTAGATGTGTTCCTTTTAAATGCTGTCAAGCAATGGTGTGACGTCAAACCTAGTAACAAAGTAAGGTGTAGAAAATACTGAATGTATTGTAATGTATGGAACCAGCGGGAAATTATACACCTGAGCAGACACACCTGGGCACACGTGTGACTGCTCCACAACTACTCACAGGACAAGGAGGATGAAATGATTGGGCTAGTGAGGTGGCTCAGTGGGTATTAAGTATCTGCTGCCAAGCCTGGGAACCTGGGTTCATTCTCTATGCCTCGCAAGGTACGTACGAGAGAAACAAGTCCAGCAAAACGTCCTTAGACTACCACATATGCATGGTGGCTATACCCCACCCCCAGACATGTAATACAAGTTTTTACAAAATAAGATTCAAGAAAAAATTCAAATGTGAAAATGTGCCCAATGCTGACAGACAAAATAAGTAAATAGGATAAAAAGCAAAAGTTCTCCTAAAATTTCCCAACAAGACAGATTTGATTTTAAAAGCACATGAATATTTTAAAGCATCAGTCAAGACAGTAGCTTAAGCAATTCTTAAAACATGAAAACAAGTACAGCAAATGAATTTTTCCGTGGGCTTGCATGATGTTATATTACCTACTACTATTCTGAGTATTTAAAGGGATACTGATTTATACAGAGTCAGATATATCCTAAAAGAAGAATGACAGGGTAAAACTGCTTTCCTTGTCAGTATCAGCAGCAGTGGTGATTTTCCTGCTACCAAGATTGTTTTATCTCAGCATAGGACAAATCAATCATCATTTTACATCAAAGAAGGAAAAACCAACATACAATGAACCAAAACCACATCACACCTGTTAATATGCACTCACAGCCATAAGGAAAAGAAGAGCAAGCCTTGTTTTTCACCTTTAGAGCATTTCTGAGAACCAATTCACTAGGTAAGAGCTAGTGAATACAAAACTGAGTGAGTCTTTCTTCAAACTTTTAACATAAAAACTCTTACTAGTAAAAAACAGGACCTGTTTTGCAACAAGTAAAAAATTGAGAAAATAATCAGTACTTGCTTACATCATAGAGAAATCAGACTTATATACTGAACGAAAATGAAGACACAGTCTTCTCACTACAAATATCCAAGAAATACATGTGACAGCTATGTACAATGCTACCATGCAAATGCAACCATCCACCGAATTCTCAGAACAAATTATAGTCCCTCACATAAAGACCCTGTTCCTTCCTCCTCTGCGGTCCTACCTGCCACTCACTCTAAGGAAATGTACCATAACCTTCTTAGCTGTCTCGCTCACCCTTCTTAATAAACCTCATCTCTGCTTTTAAAAAAATTCATAACCAAGTATAGCTCAGTGGTAGATAAGACATCTTGGGTATATTTCCCAGCACTCCAATAAATGAAATAAATGTTTTTAAAATGCAATAAGTCCTTTTTATAAGGTCTTTTTATAAACAGCAGAAAGAGAAAACAGGAAAAACTGAGCTGAGTGAAGAAATGGCTTAAGACAGCAGTTCTCGACCTTCCTGAAGCTGCGGCCCTTTAACACAGTTCTTCATGTTGTGGTGACCCCCAATCATAAAGTTATTTCTTTACTACTTCAAAACTATAATTCTGTTACTGTTATGAATTGTAACATATTTAGAGATAGAGGTTTGCCAAAAACATCAATACCCATAAGTTGAGAAACACTAGCTTAGGGGGCTCTATCAATCAATCATAATGTAGATGGCATTCAAATGCATGTAATTTATAGATTGCGGAGGCTCTGTTTTGTTTGAGATAGGGTCTCACTGTGCAGACCAGGCTGCCCTTGAACCAACAGAGGTCTGCGTGCCTCTCTCCCCGTGTAACGCTGGTGTTAGAAGGGTATGCCAACACACCTCGCCCTGGGTATAATTTCAACAAGCATTTTAAAAAGAACATTTATGGGACACGAACTTTGAGTATTGAGTACATATTTGCGGATATAAAAAAAGTTAACAATATTACTACGATTGAGTCTATTTTAGAGCTACCTAATACAATATTTAAAGTTGAAACTATATGTCCAGAATTTACTCCTCAACCTAACAGGCAGTACAGAGAAATGGCACGGCAATGAGAAGGGCCTCCTGAAAGAAGTGGTGGTGTGGCTGGTAGTCAACAACAGTCCATTAGGCAGCTGACTGTCCTGCTGTTTCAGTATTTCCTACCTGTACTTAAGGTATTATTCTCGAGAACAGAGAATTCAACAGAATCAATAAAACAAGTTCTTTGTGTTAGATAATTGTGCCACTAGATGTTAAGGCCATTGAGACAGAGACAAATGTTAATCCATCATGAAAATGCAACTAGCAAAATCCCTAAGGGTCTAGAGAACTAATGGAAGTAATATACCAACCCCAAACTAAACTAATTTATCTCTTTCAAAGTGTTGAAATAACTGTAACTATCCTTTAAAAAAAAAAAAAAAAAGTTTTAAATAAATAAATAAATAAATAAGTGGGGGGGGGACCCTCAACCCTTGGACCCCTAAAACAGGAGGGAACTGAGTATGTACACACTGTCATATTGCTTGGAATTCCATGTGTATACCTTCCTTTCCCTCAGCAGATAGCTCAACTACTTGGTACAATGCCAAGGACTGATTGTAATACTGCAGGAGAAATCTAAAATTAAATCTAAGATATATACATATGAACAATTATTTGAACAACCTAAAAAACATCCCCAAACTGTCAAAAGTAGTTTCTAGAATAATGGTTTTGTTTTTTAATTATATTTATTTGTTTTTTTAATTATATTTGTTTGTATGTGTGTGAATGTGCACATATGTGGAAGTCAGAGCATACCTTGTCAGAATCAGTTCTTTCTTTCACCATGTGAGTCCCAGAGATCCAATTCAGGTTGCCAATCTTAGCAACAATGACTCAAGTTCATGTGGCACTTTCCAATTCTCATACAGTATTATATATTTACAAAATAAATTATATAAAAAGCAGAAAGTTAATGAATCTAATAAATTGCTAACGTAAGAAAATATTTCGTTTGAAATGTATACGACCATTTAAGAATGTTATCTTAGAAATGATCTTATGTTATACTAAATACTTTGAGAGAAAATTCATAAGTTGTACTGTTTTCTATTACATAATATACCTCTGTCATAGTCACACAAAATACTGTACTTCCATAGTTTTTTTTAAAGCACAGCTCTATAAAAGATAAAATAGTCAAATACACGATTAAAAAAAAGCCTAGGTTAACTTTAAAAATTAAAGCTTATACCAGTTTTGTGTGGATTTTGACTTGAAAGCCCACATTCCAAAGAAAATGGCATGACGCAGCTGAATTTGCCCAAGAAGATAGGTGGTCTTCTATTTAGAGCAATATTTTACTCAATACAGAGGGATGAATTTGTTACTATATCCCTTTAAACCTCAAATCCTCTGAGATAGAAACAGTGTCACTCACTAGCTCCTGAGGCTGACACACAGCCTGAGTCAGGTACAGTGACATAGGCCGATGCTATGAGCCAGCACTATTAGCAGTCCTAGAAGACAGGCAGACCTACCATACAGCCTCCTTCACAGTGAGCTGGATTCTAAGACTGTAGAGTTTGCAAACTCCTGTAGGACAGACTTAACTAACCTCGCTTCATCAACTCTAAACATTCAATCACAGGAGGATTTAACTAAACAGATGAGGCGTGAGGCAGGAATTCACAGGCTTGGACCCTGTGTTCCCTCCAGTTTATGACAGGAAAGAACCCATAGATTTATAGACTGATAATAGAAATTTTAAAAATGTTCCCACCAAGATTTCCTTTTTGGAAGTAAGATTTCTTTTGCCATAGAATAACTGTCATTCCACAAAATTTCAAGTTTCCTAGCTATATACAAAAGACAGTTGTGTTCTGACTTAAAACTACTTTCTCTAGTATTATGGATTCTGTTTAAAAACACATTTTTTTTTAAAAAAAACAATTTTCTATTAGAAAACTTAAGATTAAGTCCTTGAGGAAGGATTCTGAATATCAAGGGAATTACTGCTTAAGTTGAGGCTCCCTATTTAGAAATTATTATCAAGTACTCCAAAATACCTAAAACATTTCTGAGTATTGACATGTTATTAAAAACCTCATAAAAACTCATAAGGAGCTCAACAACTGGAAAAGCCTGGAAAGTGGCACTTCCAGAAGAGGGCATGGAAACTCTACCTTTCCCCATGACTCAATCTTAACTGCCAACACATAATAGGTGGTAATCAAAAAAGCAAGTAAACAACACAAAACTGTATACACTACAAGGTATATGTGAAAGGTACACAAAACATAAATGAATTTCATGTTTATATTAGGTCATATCCCCACTACATAATTGAATATTTATTTTTTTTTTAAATCCATCATTACAAGTTTTCAGATGAGTAATAATCTGTATATGATACTGTGATTCATTATGAGTGTATCTGTTCTTCATTTCCTGGCAACACAGCTCTCATTTAGTATCTTTATATACTAATGGGGTGACTGATACCTAAAGGTTATGGGACAGTCCCAGCATATGAGTGGACATCATTTTAATTAAAAAGGTTGACATTTTCTGGTTTCCAGAAATAGGACAGGAAAAGGGAATGAAAGATGACTTTATCAGGGCTGGAGAGACAACTCAGTATTAAAGAGCACTGATCACTCTTCCGGGGGTCCTGAGTTCAATTCCCAACAACTACGTGGTGGCTCACAACCACCTGTAATGGGATCTAACGCTCTCTTCTGGTGTCTGAAGAGAGTGACAATGTACTCCCACAAAATAAGTAATATTTGAAAAAATGACTTTATCACCAATGGCCAATATAGTCACCAATTGTCATTCTCCAGAGAAGCCTCATAAAAACTAATAAGGTGCTCAACAACTGGAAAAGCCTGGAAGGTGGCACTCCCAGAAGAGGGCATGGAAACTCTACCTTTCCCCATGTCTCACTCTGGGCATCCATTCTATATGGCTGTTTATGTGTATCCCTTCAATAACCTTTAATAGCAAACAGGTAAGCCTAAATAAAATGTTATTCTGAGTAGGTCACTCTAGCAAATTAATCAAACTTGAGAGGGAGATTAGAAAAAATGCCTTAGAACTGAACGAACAGAACCCAAAGGTGGGCTGTGCTTGGTTTCTGCAGTGGAGTTCACTCCTAGAACTTCTACAATCTGATAGTGCTCAAATTGAAGCAAATTATATGATATCAGTAAGTGCTTCCTAGAGATGTGACTATTGATTATGAGTGTCAGAAGTCCCTAGACATCTAATATCAGGGGTACTCCGTGGTCTGACAGTATGAAAAACAGTCACCTATGAAAAAGTAACAAAGCATAAAAGAATTTAATAAAATGTTCAACTGACTTCCTAAGTTCGTATGTTGCAGCATTTCTGTGGCAGTCACTGTTGGAAATGCCTGAGAGTAAAATGTGAAACATCAAATGACACAATGCAGGCTTCATTTCAAGTTCTGACTACCACTTTTTTGGCAAATCATTCAACCTCTCTAACAAAAGTTTTCTCACCTACAAAATGGAAATGATAAAACCAAGATTAGTTGAAAAAAAAAAAATGTGTGTCAATATTGAGAAAAGAATTAATGCAAAGTACACAAAATAAATCAGACAAAATTAACAAAGTGACTGATTTTCACTTAAAACCTATTTTCTAACAATGCTGTCACCACAAGCATACTCAGCTACAGAGAGGAGGGCACAGAAACCTGCCATCTACATATATGCTGCCCGGGACTGCCAATACACTCCTGATAGTATTCTAAGTTCTACCAGTTTCTGCAGGCTACTTGAATTTTACAACACCAAAACAAAACCCAGTGCTGGTAAGCCCAATAATAATGAATTATTAGCAAAGTAAGAAAAAGAAACTAAAATTGACATATTAATTCGCATGCTTAAACCAGCACCTTAGAATTACATGCTATCTCTCTATCTTCCAGGAATATTAAAGGCACACAGAGCTTGCATTCATCATTATTTGTCAAACCTTCAACAGGGAGAGAGGAGAGGCACATCTACATCACTCTTTTATGACTTGAACTACATACAGAGCTAATCATTTGTGGGTATATTTTCTAACTCTTACTCAATGACAAGTACTCACTGAATAGCAAGGAAATTCCATAAAAGACAGTATGTGCTGTGTTTAGTGAAGGATTCGGCCAACCAACGCTATTTCTATTGTAACATTTTTGTTCAAAGCACATGAAGCAGTAAGGAAATTAAGGATGTTTTTCTAGCTTTGTTAATATTTTAGCATATAAAAATAAAAATACTAGAACTAGACAAATTTCCTTTGTAACTATTAAAATATACTTATTCTTATCTCATTACTTACCTGTTCGCCAAACACACAAGTACCAAATGAAAACACCTTCCCTTTTCACTTCATTATCAACACTTTAGAAGGCACATCTGGGCTGGGGAAGAAGGCTCAGAGGGTAAAATACTTGCTATTCAAGAGTGAGGAACAAGAGTTTGGATCTTCAGAACCATGTAAAAGTCATGTGGGTGTAAGATCCACTCATAATCCTAATACACAATAAATGAAGACACAGAGAATTCCTGGAGCTATTCAGGTAACTGTACTAGCTTCTACCAACAAATGGGAGACCACGAATCAACAAATGAGGTAGAGAATTCAAATGAGAGACCCTGACAATACATAAGGTAGAGAGCAATTAACAAAGACAGAAGAAAATATTAGTCCACAGAAGCAATCCAAGTTAACAGGTCAATCTATAGCATTTTAACAACACTGAAAATGTATTATTCCTCAGCTCAATTCATTTTTCAGGTGTTTTATTTTACTATTGCTTTCTACATTTGTATAATATATACATATGTATATTCTGTATATGTATAGCACACATTATATAATATATATTATATATACGACATGTATACACATACAATGCGTATAATCTCAAAAGTTTCGTATCTCAATAGACAGCAGGAGAAAATAAAATGTGGCAACTGTTAAGAATTAGAAACTCCCAACAATGGAGAAAACCCTCCAATGACATGGGATACTCAGAAATGACGAGACGACGGACATACTACCGTTCACAAAAGTAAAATAACTGTAGTACTCCACATTACATAAGCACTGCCTCTGGCCTGCAGTGTAAAAGAAAATGTATTGGCATGTTCCTTTAGTTGAGTACTCGCTAATATCCATCTCCTTGTTCTAAGGGCTTTGCACTTATAATTCGTTTAACGCTCACCACAATGCTATACAAGGCGGAATCAAGATTCTAACCTAAGCAATCTGAGTAATGCTTACTCTTTATCATTCTGCTGTGCCAAAGACAGGAGAAAACATTCTTTGCTCATGTCTAAAATCACAATTCCAATTTCTAATTCTCATCTGTTGAGTACTGTATGACAAAGAGTTAGATTAATGAGGTCAACCCAAATTAATAGCAACTTAAAAAGGAGAAGCAGTATTTTCTTTAAGAAACAACATTTCTTAACTAGTGGACATAAACCACATTTTTGGTGAAGATCGGTGTGTCTTAAATTGTCAAAACTTTGCATTCAATGTTCTTAAGCAACTACATCAGTACATCAGTACTGTTCGAGGCCAATGTCACCACTCATCACTCACTCGTGGAAGCTGAAATATCAGAAGATTACAACACACCTAATTCTGAATGTTTAAATATTTTACTTAAAAAAATTTAAATACATCTAAAAATGTTCTAGGGAAGACATAATTCCCACAAGAATATCTTTAAACTATGTAAAAGGCACTATTTAAAGATATGATCGATGACTTTGCTGCAAATCTCCTAGCTACCCATTCTCTGTGCTAAACAGAGGGGCAGTTGCAGTCAGCTTGTGAGGCTCAGGTGATATGCTCACTCATCACAACAAAGTCACAATATGTTGCTGGGTGGTTTTGTTCTGTTTTGTTTCTGAAAACTCCACAAAGTTTCCTAACATAAACTCACCCCAGATTTACCATCTGATAGCTCTTTAAAAAAAAAAAAAAAAATTCACCCTTAAGAATAACAATTTTAATAAAATAGTAGTAAACTCATATGATTTAAAATCTTTTTTTTTTTTCCAAAGACAGAAATTTTAAAACAGTCTACTTTATAATATTCTGGGTGATAGGCAAATAAAATCTTCCTAACTACAATATTTAAAGCAACTAGTTCAGCATCAATTGATTGATTAAACTGGCAAAAGCCCACGTTTTCTCTCCTTTCTCTCCGTCTCTTGATCACACACACAAGGTAGTTATAATAGTGGTAGTGGTAAGTGTAACAATAACAATAACCAAGTAGAAGTGGTAGTAGAAGGTAAAAATAGAACGCACATTCACTCACTAAAGTAAGGTGTCTAGAAAACCACGTTTAGTCACAAAAAAAGTTACTAAAACTAACTGCTCTAAGTCATCTAGCCAGTCTCATTTAGGGTTTATCAAATGAACATTTTAGGAACTGGACACGGTGCTATGTCTACATCCCCAGCTATCCAAAAAAGTGAGGTACGACGATAAAAAGTGAGGTACGATGATAAAAAGCTTAAAAGTCAGTCTGGGCAACTTACCAAGGTATCGTCTCAAAAAAGAAAAAAGTTTTCAAATGTGTAGAGGGGGATGTTGCTGGGGATGTGAGATCCCATCTAGAACCTAAAGACCTGGGGATGATAAGTCTGTGGTAGAGTTCTTAGTCAGCATAACTCAAGGCCCTGGGCTCCATCACAAAAACAAAATGCCACTGTCTTCCCCCCAAGTGTTAGCTCCATATTTTTACATAAAATACAGCAGTCAAATTCTTATAGGTGGTTCTAAATTATAAGTGGCAAAGCATGTTAGCATGCTGGTGTGACCAATACTTCAGCTCTTGAATTGTAATAAGAAAAAACAAAAAACAGGATAATGTCTTAAAATGGTTCCAAAGTTCTTCATATCTTAAAGATTTTGGATGATGCCCAACATCTTCGAGATACTGTACTAGCTAATTTTGTGTGTCAACTCAACACAAACTTGTCATCATAGAGGAAGGAGCCTCAGGTGAGGTAGGAATTTTCTCAATTAGTGATCAATGGTGGAGAGCCCAATCCACAGTGGGTGGTACCATCCCTGAGCAGGTGGTCCTGGATTTTCTTAAAAAGCAGGCTGAGCAAGCCATGGAGAGCAAGCCAGTAAGCAGAACACCTCCAGGCCTCTGCATCAGTTCTGCCTCCAGGTCCCTGCCCTGTAGACTTGTAAGCTCCCTCTTTTTGGTCATGGTGTTTCCTCAAAGCAGTAGAAACCCTAACTAGGACAATTACTGACAGGCAAAGATACAAGCCCCCACGGGAAGACACGACTGTGTCAGGGACTTACCTTCTTTTTATCCCTCATTGAGCCTTTGCCTCGGACCATTATTTTACATCCTGTTTCAGCTTCAAGTTGTTTAGCTGTAAGTCCTCTAGGTCCAAGGATTCTCCCAACAAAATTAAACTGTGGGGAAAGATAATATAAATTATTCACTTGCAGAAAGTTATATCAAAGTTATCTGAAAGAATACATATGCATTTGTTCACTTGTCTCCTTTAAGCACGAACCAAGAAGTAAACCCTAGAACTCATTAATTTCTTGCCACATGGATGTAAATCATTGTTTTATGTGTAATTTTCATATGTATTAATGCAAACTATAAAGAATGATCTAGCTAAATAAAGGCATTTATTGAGCTGTCCATCAACCCAGAATCACAGCCAGAGTAAAGAATTAACACAACACTGGATACCATGCACACCATGAATCCATTCTCCAAAATAAAAGTCCTTTAACAAGAATAGTTGGAAAAGAGTCCTGCTTTATGTTCACAGCAAGAAAAATTCTGTCTCCAGACTCAACTGTGTAAGTGACAGTTTCACATTGCTACTAGTATATAACACTCAAACTAGGATTCTACCCGGTGCTAATTATACGACTCTTTTGAGCATACTTTTTAAAATGACATTTCTTAAACAATCTTATGCATGCATCCTTATTTGCCTTTCTTTCTTTCTTCCATTCCTACTTTTAACTTACAGTTCTAAAGTTTAGAAGAGGAACTAGACTTTCTATGAAAAAGACAGTGACAAAGGGAACTGTATAAACAAACCCAGCATCTTTTAACAGAAACTCCTACTAGTCAAATTTACACAGTTTTAAAGGTCACTAGGAGGGCTTACCTCTACTCACTGGTAAAAGCTAGTTTGCTGTAAACATCATGCAATGTTGTACTTGTATCAGCCTCAAGCACACATCTTCAATTTTCCGTATCTGATGAGTGACCAACCTGTATCACCTAGGTCTATAGTATTTTATGTGCTGTTCACACAACAAATGTCAGACAACACACTTCTCAGAGCATGCCATGAACTATACACAAGTACACATAGGTCAGTGTTTGGGGCATTCTATTCCATTAATCTATTTATTCTTGCTATATCATTCTAGATTAATTGGTGAGTGTATCTTAGCTATTCACTGCCATCTTCCATTCCTGCATGTAGTTCACTAATATTTTAGATATACTTTAGAGTATGCACTGAGACTAACCCCACTGGAACTTCAAAACCATGAGTAATGGCCTAATTTATTCATTTAATTAGGTTATCTTAGATCTCTCTCAAGAATGAAAAAGGTTTGATCACTGTGCCTTTATTACTTTAAGCTAGTCCTAAAAACTTAAGTTTTCCTCTATGCTTGCACATTTTTAGGAATTAGCTATTTCTAGTATGTGAATACATAATTAGTTTTCGTTATCAACCTTTACCCAGCAACGCTCCTTCTTGATCATTGGTTTTTATAATTGTTCTGGGGAGAGGGGCCCTAGGGGGTGGTTATGTAAACAGCACTGTCACTTGCAAATCATGTCATATGTTTTCTTTTCCAAGTACATATTTTCTTTACTACCCACACAGCACACCCTGAGTTCACAAATGCACACCATTCTCTGCTAGCTTCAAAGAGCAAGACTGATAGCCCAGGTAAGCTTAGATACAGGTCACAGAGGGCTATAATTAATTAAAATGTTAGATCAAACTCATATTCCTGAAATGAACTCAACTTGGTCATTATGCATTTGTCTTCCTTTTTATACAGTACTAGATTCAGTTTCCCAACATTTCAGAGGTTTATTTTAAGGGGGGGGGGGGGAGAGGGAGGGAGGGAAGAAGAGACAGACTCCTTCTCTCTTCCATCTTCCCTCCCTCCCTACCCACCCTCCATGGGTCTGGGGAATTGGCTCAGCAGTTACCACTGGCTCTTCTTCCAAAAGACCTGGGTTCAATTCTCTGTGCCCATATGGCAACTCACAATTGTCTATTAATTCCAGTCCCAGGGAATCCAAAGCCCTCTTTCTGGTCTCCCTAGGCACCCGGTATGCATGTGGAACACAGATATACATGATACAAAAACATTCATACACATAAAAATGAATATAAGTTTTTTAAAAGTTTAAATACATTCAGGAATGGGACTTGTCCTAATTAGAATCTCAGGTTTGGACATTAAGGTTATTCTGGCTTCCAAACATGTTGCACTGTTTACAACTCTGGATGAGCTTTTATGAAATTAGTGCTATTTCTTCTTAAATTCCCTTTAGAACTCACTGGTGAGGTGATGAATCACTTTCATTAACCTTTATTTTTTATACCTTAATATTGTCAATTTTGATATACTTTAGTTGTCTTTCTTAGAAATGGGTCTCTAGTCCCCTAAACATTCACATTTATCTTTTAAGTATTTGTCAATCTACAATGATAAGGTATTCTTTTTTAAATTTCTACTTTTATGTATATGAGAGTTTGCCTACATGTTTCTGTGCACCATGTTCAGGACTGGTGCAAGGAAAAAGACAAAAGAGGGTGTTGGGTCTTCTGGACCTGTAGTTATTTTATGGCTGTGAACCACACAGGCTCACAGGAAGTGCTCTCAACCACTAAGCCATCTCTGCAGCCCAGTGGTGAGAGTTTTTCATCCCTGGTTATTTAACTATCCCACCAATCTTCCAAGGCATCAACTGTTAATTCTGATGTTAATTTTGTTTCCTGGAGTAGATCCATTTTCAAAAAGTCTACAACCCACCAACCTCATTATATTCTTTTTATTTGCAATATAAAACTGTGTTGACCTCTAGAATCTAGAATAACATTGTGACTTGCTTTAAAGAACAATGTAACAGAAATGCTATGTTAGTTAAAAAACTAAAGTGTTTATCTTAAGAACCACAGTCATAACCACAACTGCTTTAATGAACTCAGTCACAAAGGTAAAAAGTTCAGTAAACAGCTTATTGAAACTGCCATTTTTGGGTTGGCTTATTAAAATGACATCTTGGTTCACTTCATTTTATACATTCTTCTTTTAACTGTTATCTACTCTTAGCTTTTTTTTTGTTTTTGTTTTTTGTTGTTGTTGTTGTTGTTGTTTTTGAGACAGGGTTTCTCTGTATAGCCTTGGCTGTCCTGGAACACACTCTGTAGACCAGGCTGACCTCGAACTCAGAAATCCACCTGCCTCTGCCTCCCAAGTGCTAGGATTAAAGGCGTGTGCCACCACTGCCTGGCTACTCTTAGCTTTTTATTTCCTTCTTTCTTCCTGAAAGGTTTAATCTGCCGATTTTCCAAGTCTGAAATGGATACTTCCATATTGCATGCTTCCTGCCCCCTCCCCATGGTATACACACAGATCTAAGCAGGCTTTAAGTACTATTTTCATTATCATTCAAGCCACAGTAAGTTGATAGCTACAAAATATACAATAACTTTTTATTTCAAAGATGTAAGAATTTCCCAATTACCTTTGGATTGATTTCTAGCTTCCTATGCTATAAACTACAAAAAAAACAAAAACAAAAAAAAACAAATAACATCAATAAAAACTATATAAATTATCAACTTTGAATATTTGTTCAGACATGCTTTCTAACACAGGATAGTCAATTAAAAATAAACTGTGTGCGTGTGTGTACACACTCACCTATGCATGCACATATGGAGGCAAGACTATTGCCTCTACCGTGTTTCCTCTGACATGGTCACTCATTAGATCCAAAGCTTACAGATTCACGTAGGCTGACAGGTCAGGATCTGACTGTCTCAGTCTAACTGCTACCACATGGGGCTAGAGAGTCGAACTCAGATCCTTATGCTTTTGTGAACCCTTTTGCCCACTGAGCTATCTCCATACTTGTTCCCAGTCAAGCTTTTATAGATATTAAGGGGTGATTAAAGATGAGGTAAAGTCACTATGACTAGGCCTGTTGCTTCCCTTGTGCTGGGGATGCAGTTGGGGTCTCAGCTATACTAACAGGCACTCCAGCACTGAGCTACACATACCCAAGGTTACTTCTCCTTCTACTGTTATTTGGGTTTTCTGTCTTTAAAAGTTATTTGACATGTACAAATGTAAAAATCCATTATTATGAAATAGGCTTTATTTTCCATTAATAGCTTTCTGCCACTAATCTTATATTACTATTAACAGACACAAAATTTTTGCTTGACTTTTCATACTATATTACTTTTAATCTTTTTCTTTGTATTTTAGATTCCTATAAGCAGTATCAAAATGAATTTGTTTCCAATCTATCAAGTTTTGTGTTTTTAACCGACCCCATCTGCACTACATGGTTTTTATCTACTTTCTTACTAATATATTCTTTCTATATGTCCTACATTTCTGCGTTCCTTTTTCTTTTCTACCTGGCCTCCCTTTCTCATGGCAGAGGGAAATTAACATACTGGGATATATATTTATTTTCTTTTCCCAATTAGCATGGAAGTTACATCCCTGCTCACTTTCCTTGAAGTTGCACGCTTTAAAATCCACTGTAACTTTTAAATCTTTTAAATTCACAAGTACATCATCACTCCAACTCTTGTGTGACCCCCTCTCAAATTCATGGCTTTTCCCTCCCCCTTCTGCCCCCTGCTGTCTGTGCTGGGTCCATTTAGTGCTCACATGTACTTTTTCAGGACTGACCATTTAGGATAGGTAATGGGTAGCTAATAAAGGGGAACATCCCTGGGAAAGAGTGATTCTCCTCTCCCTCAGTAGGCATTAAATACTAGTGGCTCTGTATAACTTTTTAAATGTTGTCCTTTCTCTGAGTAGATTTAGAATTAACTTCACAGAGTAGTGGGGGAGAGAGAAGAAACATCACAAGATATCAATCATATGCGGCCCCATGATCATCTCCAGAAAGCCCTCCCGGCTCATCTCCAAGTTCCTCATTTTTATTAGAGTCTATATACTCCATACCTGCTCCTCTAAAACAGCCTAGACAGACACGTCCTTATTCCATCATGTACTTTGTTTAGTTGGGGGATGTTTCAATGGAACAGGGAATGGCCTTACAATTTCAAACTGAATTAACAAATCATGTATTCAAGAGTTGCTAACAATAAGTAATGAAACAGATGTGAGTAGTTTAAGAAAGAAGCCAAGTTTCCTTGCTCAAAAGTCTGCATATGCCTTCTCAAAAACAGCAGCCCTGCCAGCTATTCCTCAATGACAGTTGTACTCTAACCAGACCTTTGACCCAATCATGTGAAAGTGTTAAATTCAACATGCTCCATGGCTTCAGCATGGGTATTCTTCTAACTGTATACAAGTTTACTGAGATTTACACCTTGGTTCTGGCTAAATTAGATATGCATTATATTTAATTTGCAAGTTCTTTAAAAATAAGTTTTCTTAATTTTTAGAAAATTATATATCAAACATAATAGTCTGAAAATGCATGATGGATAGAAACATGTTACCTATCTGAGTACACGTGTAGGGGGGAGGTGTTTGTGTACAGGCACATCATATGTGTGCATAAAAGTGTCAAATATAAAAGCCAGAAGACAACTTTAGGTATCAGTTATCTTCCAACTAAGACAAGGTATCTCTTTGCTGTTTGCAACTATGCCTACGAGGAGAGTTGTCCTGTGAGTGTCAAAGGACTCTGTCTCTGCCTCCTACCTCCCTGTAGAAGTACTAGGATTAAAGATATGAGGTTTTGCCACAACTGTTCATGGTTCTGGGTTCAAACTTAGGTCCCTCTACTTGTAGGACAAGCATTTTACCTACTTAGCTATCTTTCTAGCCCCTATGAAGACATTTTAGCATGTTAACTAACACTTATGGAAGTTTGACCCACACCATTTATCAAGCCAGTTGGTCTACCCCACCTTTGTCCGTTGAAAAAAGGCATATTCTACTCTTCTGACATAATAAGTATCTTCTGCTATTTAACTACAGCCGTTTTAAGGCTATATAGAAAAAAATTCTTACAATTATTACTTACTTTAAAGTTGTTTTTGAAGCAGATAAAACAGAAATATTGAGTCCATGACTGATAAAATTTTCTTAGCTCTAAAAAACCAACCACTACTGTACCCATGAACAACAAATAGTTCAAGTATGCTAAAGTGCATAGCATAGGTACTCTAGCACAATTGGAATTGTCAAGGTCATCCTTGTCAAAATGTTTTAAGCAGGAATGAAAAAAAATCTAATCATAGCAGCTGCTTTGTCTATTGCAAACAATTTCCAGGTTAATGTGCTATGCCTTGCATTAAAATTTGTTCTGTATTGATTTATCATGTCAGTTCTGCAGCTTCATTCAATTAAAACAATGTCAAAATGCTTTCAAAGAAAATCATTTCAAACAGCCTCAGCTAAGTGCAATTTGAAAAGCCAACAGAAGGGAAAGAAACAAGAAAAGAAAAGAAAAAAAGAAAAGAGACTCATTAACCTTACTGTTTAACTACAGACCTTTGCTCCAACTCACCAATTACATTTCTACCACGTGGCATGTTCGTTTCCAAAGGTTTGACAATCATATGTAATCCTGTTCATTTTTGCTCACTGCATTGTGAATACAAATGATAAGGTTTTTCTGGTGACAAAACATAAACTGTGAAAACTCCAGGAACCTCCTTAAAGGAGTACGATTAAAAACCAAGTTTCCTTGTGAGACATCACCCAGCACATGACTGATTAAAAACTGAATTTCCAAAAGCATCTCAGTATCACTTTTAAGAATCACTAGACAGTAATATCTGCTTAAAATTTTGGAATCAAAAACTTATAAAATTTTTGGTTTTTAAAGTTATAAAAGAACATGCAAACTTTGGGTTGCGTGTTTTGTATGAGAGATAGTCTGGGGGCTGCAGAGACAGCTCAGCAAATAGGAGCAAATAAAGCTCTTCAGTCCCTGAATCTGGTTCTTAGCACCAAGGTCTGACTACTCAACACTGTTTGTAATCCAAACAGCAGGGACTCAGGCCTACCGGAGTGTGAGGTCACCTGCACTCACATGTGCTAATACCCTGACACCCGTAGACACATACTTAAACCAAGAGTCTCACACATGATAGGCAAGTCCTCTACTACTAGGCTGTATTTCCAGCCTTATGTCAACTATTGCTATACTTTTAACTAGATATTTTACAAACCCTTACATCTCACACCACATAATCAAAAGAGTAGAAATCAAACAGACCCAACCAAAAGAATGCATGTATATGTACTTGTGGCAGAAAACAAAACATAGTCACCTCTAAATCTAATTAACAAAGGAGCTTATTTTGGGTAAATACTTACCAGGGTTAAATTTTTTAGCCAAAAATATCTAAATAAATATATCAAGATATCTTGGGGAGGATGCAGGGGAGTGTGTCTTATCTCATTTATAGATTCATATTAATTCTGAGTAAGCAGCCAAGGTCTCCTGGAGAAAAGGCTACTTCAAAGGCTACATAAGAAGCATTTAATAACCCTTCACATACTGACCATTTCTAAACATTTGTGTTTATATCCTATGACTCAAAATGCTATGTGATAAAAGGCTTCTTACCAAGCTATTCAAGTAAAGACACTAAAACTAACTCCTACTACAAAGGAAAATCGCTAAGCAGTTAAAAAGATTTTTTAAGACAGCGTTTCTCTGCATAGCCCTGGTTGTCCTGGAATTCACTCAGTAGACTAGGGTGGCCTCAAAAATCAAAGGTCCACCTGCCTCTGCCAATAAACTGCTTGGACTAAGGGTGTCAATGCCACACCTGGCTTAAGAGCAAGACTTTAAATTGGTGTATGAATTAAGGCAAGTCTTCACTCAGTAAAATGCTGAAGCCATTCAGATCAGACTTGAGCAAGTCACGTAATTGACTTTTTAGAAGAAAAATATGTAGGTTAAAAAATAAAATTGAGTCTACAAGGTTTTATGCCAGCCACAGCAGCTGAGAGTCTCTATGATTATAGTGTATGTTAAGAAACATTACACACAAAGCCTTGTAAACTTCTTAAGCTTTATTTTTGCTGTTGCTCCTTTATTCAAGCCTTCTTATTCTGTTGAAAGTATCAGGTACTTCTAAGTTTTCTTCCTGTCATATTTGTCTTGTTCCTTTATTCCCACCCAAAACTCAAGACTCTTCTCTCCATTCATCCCATGGTAATTCATAAACACAAGTTTCTTTCTGTGATTTCCTTGGAGGGTTCTTAAACCTTAAAGACAGGTTGGGTTTCTTTTACCCCCTCTCTCAATTTTGCTTGTTCCTCTCACAGCCCTTTTCAAAGTGCTTTATGATAATCTCGTAGGTTATGCCTGAAGTTAAAAGCAATCATCTAGGTTAAACCTACCATGCTTTACACAATATAATGCAAGCTATAAATACATACATACGTGCATGCATGCATACATACATACAGCAAACAAACATTTTCAGACAATGAAAACAGTAAATAGGGAGAGTGTCTCTAACTTGAAAACACAAAATCCAAAAACTTTCAAATATTAATAAGCCACTCCCCTCACCCCAGGGGAGGAAATCTTTTGAATTTTACAGCACTTCAGATTAGATAAACCTAAAACACAGTCAAACTTAGGTAAACATTCAAAAATATTCCAAGCAGCTGAAATCTGAGAAAGGAAAAATTGATAAGTATTGCCAACAAAAAAATGAAACTGATTTTATTCTCATAGCAAAAAAAATTCGTGAGATTTTAATTCTTTATAAAATAAACAGGAGACCATTTGGAAACAGTTGATGTCTAAACATAAAAAAGCAAAGAGCATAGAAATAAATAAAATAGGTCCAAAAAGATTTAGACATGTTACTTGGCAAAGGCTTAAACAAATTTGACAAACCTTTAAACCAGAGAACTCAAACAAACTTCCAAAGGAGACAAGTGAAACAAGAAACAATTAGGAGAAACTAAAGACTACTACAAATAATTCTAGACAAAGAACAAGATTACAAAGCAATTCAAAACTTTCCAATAAAAGAAAGCCTAACCACCAGACAAAATTCCAAACATTTAAAGAATTAAACTAATCTGCCCCAAACTCTTCTAAAAACAAAACTGAACAAAAAGCACTCTTTCAAGTTCTCCCTTTAAGAACATCACTCCACACCAAAACTAGATAAAAACACATAAAAATGCAAAAGTTGCAAGCTAGTTATCTTTGATGAAGAAAGATGCAAAAATTCCAAGCAGTATCATTCTCAATGGAGAAAATCTGAAGTTTGCTCTTCTAGGACTAGGGACAACTCAAAAGATGCCCATTCTCACCATTTCTATTCAACACAGCACTAGAAGTCCTAGCCAGACTAATTAGGACAATAGAATGAAATTTAAAGTGTGTGTGTGTGTTTGTGTGTGTGTGTAAATAAAATGGAAAACACTCATACACATTACCTCAAATTAAAATCACACACAAAAAGAGAAAAATGAAGAAAGTGATTCCACAAATCATCAAAAAGAATGCTATCACACACTAAGGAGTTCAAGTAATAAACACTGGTAAAATGTGCCCACTAACCAGAGCAGTCTACAGAGTCAATAAAATCTCTATACAAAATCCCAACTGCATTTTTCATAGAAACAGAAAAAAATACTTTAAAACTTGCTAGTACAGCAATCTTATAAAAGAACAAAGCAGGAAGCATTATATTCTAAAGACAGTAATTAAAATACAAAACTTGGTTTTCTTTTTAAATCATGAAGACTAATGAAGCTCAAAAATAACACAAAAAATGGTCAAATAATCCAACCAGAATAAGACTGTCAAGCATCTACACACAACAACAGATCAAAGAAAATTCTTCATTAACCAGTTTGGGTACACATACTAATAATTTGGATTTCCACATCCAAAATAAAGAAACTGGATTTTCATCTTAGACCACATACAAAAATTAAAGTTCAAGTTAGAATTAAGTAAATACTTGAGTTGAAATTTTAGAAAAGATTTTAAAGTTCCCTAAAAGGTAGAAGGCTCAATGGATAAAGCATTTGCCCAGAATGTATGAGGAAGGACTGTAGTGAGGACTGCAAAAGCCTATTTAGAAACCAGATGAGCTGATTATTAATCCAACTGTGATCTAGCAATTGGGAAGCAGACACAGGAGATCCCTTGAGCTTGAGGCGCTCATGTCTAGTTAAATCCATGACCTCTGGATTCAAATGAGAGGCCATGCCTCAATAGGTAGTGAACAATCAAGAAGACATGATATCAACCTCTGCCCTCCACATGCATGTGCACACAATGTACACCTGCCCCTACACACATATGCAACTTACCACATAATGGGGAAAGAAAAAATAAACAAGTAAGTTCTGATATTGGCCATGATTTTTACATATAATGTAGGGAAAAAAGCAAGCAACCAAAATCAAATCCAAATGGGATTAACAAAATAAAATAAAATAAAGCTTACGCACAGCAAAGGAATCATTAAGCAAAATAAAAAAGCAAACTATAGATTAAGAGGCAATACCTTCAACCGAACCATAGATAAGAAATTAATAACCAGAACACTGTGTTCAGAACATAATACAAAACAAAAAGTAACAAAAATTGACTTCAAAATAAACATGCAAAGGTCTCAAGTATAGTCCCTTCTACAAAAGACAGAAATCTCTTGTCCAACAGGCACCAGAAAGGATCGCTTGTATCACTAATCAACACACAAGACACAATCCCACACTGGCTGGAATGATTTCTACAGATTATGTGTTAGCAAAGATGTGCAGAAAGAGAGAACCCTAGTTCTCTGCAGATGGGAGTACACATAAGTACAACTGCAACCAACCATACACTACCAGGGGACTCCATGTTCTCGTCTGGCCTCCAGAAGTATTACTGCATGCACATGGTTTACACACATGCCTGGCAAGCACATCTTTACACATAAAAATAAAATTTTTAGAAAGTTTTTAACTGATGAATGAATTCTGGCTTTTTCCAACAATTTGCAAAATGGCCCTAAATACTTCTACCACTTTGTATTATATATTTACATAGGGCAGCATACTGACTAGGTACTGACTATACAATTAAAATGTCAACTAGCTCTGAAAAACATAAAAGATGTTCTCTATCTGCAAAATAAATTAGAGAAGAGTTAACTCTTATTGAGTACGTAAGTACATATGCATGCACAAACACATGCACATTCATGAAGAGGCCAAAGATTAACTCTGGATGGCTTCAAAATTTTGAAAGCTAAGCTGTCCAGATGAGATCCACAAAAACCTGCCACTGATGTTCTCTCCCAAGGTTCACGGGTTCCCATCTTATATAATTTCCTGCAATGCCCTATAATCGTTCAATAAAGCCTTATGGCAAAATTATTCTAAATTGTTTGTATACTTGCAACTAAAACTACTTATAAAAATAGAGTGAACGTATAAACTAAAGAAAGCTGTACTAAAAATTCCAACTTGTGAAATACCAAATATCTGTCCCTCATTAATTCAATTTAAGACATCTATATTCAATCTACAAACTAATATCTGAATAACAGCTAGTGGACCTAAAAAACATTTTAATATTAGAGTCATTATTTCATCTGCGTCCAGTAAGTGTTCTCAAGTACAACAGCCATTATTTTTCCTTTATATATTCAGTAAGACGTAGATGGCTATTATGTGCCAGTATTACATGGTGACTAACAAAATACTGGCAGCAAATTAACAAAGGTTCTTGTTTTATGTACAATATATTTTACTAGGACAGAGGTTCTCAACCTTCCTAATGCCACAACCACGTCGTGATGATCCCCATCCATGAAATTATTTTTGTTGTTATTTCATAATTGTAATTTTGCCACTGTTATGAACTGTAATGTAAATATCTGATATGTAGGATATCCGATATGCAGCCCCTATGAAAGGGTCATTCAGAACCCCTATCCCACAAAGACATTATGACCCACAGGTTGTGAACTATTGTGCTAAGGAGAAAGAAAAATAAAAACACTAGATAACAGTACAACAGACATGAAGTGTGGGGGTACAAACTGGGGGAGGGGTGGAGATAGAAAGAACCAGGTGGCTTTTAGGATAACTGGTCAGGGAAAACCTCTGTAAAGTAATATTTAACTCAACCACACTTAAGGAAAAATCAGCAGCCAGTCACAGTGAATGGTGTATAAATGACAGAAAGATCTTGAAGCTGGGAATAGATACAACTTATTCTCAAAGCCAAAGGAAGGCCAATATGATTACACTGAAGAGAAGTGAAAAAAATCATTTAAGATGAGAGCAGAGAAATAGAATCAATTTTATCATATAGAGTTTTGTAACAAAAGGCAGAGCCTGGAGGTACTTCAAAATCAGCAAGTATGGGAGAAGACTATTTCCAACAAGATACTACAGACTGGTTGAGCAACTGACTAACACTTAGGGGGGCAAGGAGGAATCAGACTAGAGAGAATCCTCTGAAACTTTAGAGCTGGAAGCAACCATAATGAGCAGCACTCTCATACAGAAAGAATGACATAGTTCAAGCTATGGATTCTGTGGTCAGATTGAAGACTATCAGAGCTGCACTTCATCTTGAAGATTCAGGACAAAAGTCTTTCCACAATTCTTGGCCTCGTTTTGAAATTCCAAAGTCTTCAGCATAATTATTTCCCAAAGTGACATAGCAAAATTCAAATGGAAATATACTTTAAAGAGAAAACATTTAATTAGCCACATAAAATTATTCCCATTCCTAATTTCATACACAATTCTTTAAAAGCAGCTGATAATACTTACACATTTACTCAAAAGTTATCTCTCCACATACTATGTGAAGCAGAAAAGCATGAACAAAACAACAAAAAATACTTACATCAGGGTATTCTTTTACAGGCACATAAAGTTTCTCTTGTAACTGAACAATGGGTCCCACCGCGTCAGGCAATTCTGCACTCCTTTTCTCTGTACTGCCATTTAATGTGTCATTGTACATGTCTTTCCGTACTCTGCTAATTTCTGTTAAAAGTAAAAATTTAAAATATGTTAGACAAAAAATATTCTTGCTAATCCAGGAAAGGGGGGAGGGGTGCTTCATTGATAAAGCAAGTGAGGAGCTGTTGGCCTATCCTGTCATTCTCTGGATTGAGCCTGCTAGCAAGATGATAGCCTTCATTTCCACCACAAATCAAAGTTATACTAGCCAAATTACACATCTTATTAAAACTAACTTCAGAGCAGACTCTTAGCCATGATCATATAGTTAGTTTATCTAATATTTTCAAGCTTAAAAATGAGGCCAGTCATTTTAAATTATAGTTTTAGTTATGTAATTGTCATAAAAACACATAAGACAAAAATATCAAAGGCTCTTTTTTCTTCACAAATAATCTGCCTTAGTAAGATTTAAACTGGACACCACTTTATTGAATGATTTAGTTATCTGTAATGCAGTCTAGATGCTCACAGATTAAATACATAGCAAGTTGGGCCAAAGTCTGAGTATAGTGTACACATCTAGCAGTTAAAACTATGAAAAGAAAACAGTAGACTGGACTGACAGAACTGAATGAACCCTATAAGCAACATTCCAGGGAAGAGACAAACAGCATTTAATCACAACACACACACACACACACAAAAAGGAGGTACAAAGGAAGACAAGTACTAAGCAAACCAAAGTGATCAGACACTATGGAACAAACGGGGGGTAAGGATGGTGCCTTAAACTAGATCACCAAGGTAGGCCTTATCAAAGAAGTTTCAAGGGAAAGATGGTAACTGAAAACAAACCACACTGGGTTAACAGATAAAATATAAATAAAAAAAAGCAAAGATAACCAAAATCAATGACCTTTACCCCCAAAATTATCTATATGATAATTCTTAGGTATAAATGTATTCTTGAAAAACATGAAAACTAAATTTTAATAAATCAAATCTTATATAGGAAATAAGATTCTTCCATAAAATATTTAATGAGCTTCAGCTATATTATCAGCAGGTAGGCTTGCACACTGGAACATACAGCATTACAATTTCCATTATTAAGGCTGGCTGGATGCCTACATAACTGTCTCTCCATTCTATAGAGTAATGCCTCCTTAAGAAAAAGGAGAAAACAATGTTCACTCTTGATATACAGTTTAAAACATCCATATTCAGAAACTCCCAAATCTGAACGCACTATAGTTTTCCTAACTACTTAACTCAGTTTCGTTCAGTAAAATACACAAGGAAAAGGTACAATCTCAGTGTTCTTAATCAGTTACAAAATCTTAACGACTCAAAGAATTACATATTTTCTTTTTTTTTTTTTTAAAAAAAGATTTATTTATTTATTTCATGAATGTGAGTACACTATCGCTCTCTTCAGACACATCAGTAGAGGGATACCCATTACAGATGGTTGTGAGCCACCATGCGGTTGCTGGGAATTGAACTCAGGACCTCTGGAAGAGCAGCCAGTGCTCTTAACCACTGAGCCATCTCTCCAGCCCGTATTTTCCTTTTTTTGTTGATCAGCAAACAGAACCAAAGAGTAAACTGGATTAGGCTAAAAAAGATTTGTGCCACCTTGCTAACTCCTCTAAAGGTTACCCTTATACTCCTAATATTTAATTAAATTAAAATTACACATACATTCTTTAGTTCGTGTCTCCAGATGAAAGTACTGGTTGGTATTAATTATCATTTAAATTTCTTCACAAAGTAGCCCATTCTTTCTGAGAACATAAGCATACCACCAGAATAAAAATTCACTAATAACAGCCTTTTAAAAACAAAACACAAGCAATATTCAACTGTGGGTCGAGACTCCTTTGGGGTATCACATATCAGATATTTACATTACAATTTGTAACAGTTGAAAATTGTGGTTATGAAGTAGCAACAAAATAATTCTATGGTTGGGGGTTCACCATAACATTGAGGGTCACAGCATTAGGAAGGTTGAGAACTCAGCTGGAGACTGAGTTCATGGTTTAGTGGCTAAGAGTACCTATAGCTCTTGGAAAGGACTCAGGTTCAATTTCCCAGTACCCACACAGGGGCTCACAATTGTAACTCCAGCTCCAGGGAACCTGATCCCCATTCTTGAGCTCCTCAGGCACCAAGCATACACATGGCATACTACCACAGATGCAGGCAAAACACACACAGGGCATGAGGCAGGAACTCACCGAGTAACAGCATATACTCTTCTTACAGGAACTGAGTTGGGTTCCCAGCACAGACATCAGGCATCTAACAACCGCATGTACTTCCAGCTCCAGAGGAGTCAGACACCTCTGGCATCCAGGCACTCAAGTGCACACACTAACAGATTCACTCACAGAATTAAAAATAAATCCATATATCCATACACACACACACACACACACACACACACACACA
>JADRCH010000244.1:2442745-2472632 GCA_019843965.1 Rhynchomys soricoides
ACACACACACACACACACACACACACACACACAATGTAGGTGGGAAGGCTCTAAAAGTAGGACTGAGACGCTAAGAGAGAGAGGGAAAAGGCACCACAACCAAGTGGAGGGCTGGAGGGGATGTAGGTGAGCGATGGAGACCTTCAGTTCAATTCTCAGCACTAAGGTGGGAGATGGAGGGTGGGGGATGGTGTTCGCTGCTATAAATGCAAAAGCGTTTCTAAACAATCATTTAAGAAAGGACAGCAGCACCACAACACAGTAGAGGACTAGAGATGTGGTAGAGAGACAGGGTGCTCACAACATATGCAAGGCCCTGGATTCAATCTCAAGGGTAGGGCGGTTTGCTATTGCAGGAATAGTTCAATATTTGAAAAATTATTATTTTAAAATAATACTGTATTAACTATGATAATTTCATTCAACTCATTTTGATAATATTCACACACACACACACACACACACACACTCCTCCTCTTCTTCCTCTTCTTCTTCTTCCTCCTCCCAGATTCAACCTCCACCCAACTTCTAGGTTTTTGGTTTGGTTTGTTTTTAACATATCAAGTACAATAAGTTACCCAACTACTTCTTTTGAGTGGGGCTTGCCCTGGTGAATGACTGACCTATCATTAAGGAACAACTGACTCTCCATCTTCTAGAAGATATCAAATGCCAATAGATTCTTAACGTGTGATGGGATTTGGTCCCCACTGTTCCCCCTCTATTCTAGGATTCTGTCTGGCTTAAGCTATCGCAACTGCTCCAAGTTTTTATGTGCAAGGGCTCTGCTGTGTCAGAAAACACTGTTCCCTTGAGGTTATCTACCACATCTGGCCCTTACTATCTTTGCACCCCCTCTTTAGAGACATTCCCTGAGCCTTGAGATGATATGCACAGCCTATTCAGTTAAGCACTCTGTAGTCTGAGGGCCTCTGAATTGTTAACTGCCATCTACTGCAAAATAACTTTTCTGAAAATAGTTTCAAAATTTACTGATCTCACTCAGGATAATTATTACTGTAAAAAACTGTCATAATGTAATAGATCAAGCAAAGAAAAAAATTGTGAGTTTGCCAGATAAACAAACTTAGAAAAATAAAGAGAACCAACTATAAAAAAGATTAGAAAAATTCAGTTAAGATGACATTAAAATATTCATATAAATAAAACAAACTATATTACAGACTATAAACCAATTAGGTAATATGATGCACCAACCTTTTCACTTATATATCTATATATACCTGAGCAATTCTTTGATCAGTAACTAAAAGTTCCATGAGTTCCTGCCACCCACTGTGTCTGTAGCTCCTAGAATACTGCCTGGATCCTAGTGGTCTTCAATAAGGGCTTGGGTTGAGTATATGGGTGGAAAAATGAAGGGGGTGTGGGGGGAGGACAAGCTAGGTCCCAAATTAAAGCTGCACAGCTCATGGCTCTAAGCTTACAGGGAACGTTAAGTCTGACATAAGTGCTGCACCTGACTTTTCAGTCTTAAGGTTTACAACTCTAATAATAGAATACAAATATGCACAAGATAGTGCTGATACAAATGTAAAAATAAATAACTCAAACACACTTGTAGTCCTCCAGATTACAAACAAATTCATTGCTGAATCTAAGAAAGTCACTACCTTTCTAGCCAGAAAAGCATAAGCAATTTTGAATACAATAATTTGTAATGCTCCAGTCAGAACAAATTCTGATTCTAGTTCTTACAGTAACTTTGTGATTTGGTATGAGTCTCTTATTCAATCTCTCTATATTAGTGCCTCATATAATTACAACTCACTTACCGAATGGCTCAACTGAATCCAATTCTTCAGAATTCTACTTTTCCCCCTCAAATTCCCATGTTCAAAACTTTTCATTCTCTAAGTCCTACCAACCAGAGATTCTGCTAACATTCTCCTAACAAGCTGCTGAAATCACACCCAGATCATCCCAGAGATACAGAATGGTAGGTTCCTTTATAAAGGACATGAATGACTCATACAACTGTGTTGTATATTCTCGTGTCAACAATCACATGGTAATGCTGAAATACCCCGCATACATCCACATGACTTTCAAGCTACAGCAGTGGTTCAGAAGGATCAAAGTTCAGAACCATTAGTATTTAAAACTTCCCCTACAGTAACTCCTAAATTGTGTATTTATCTTCCAACTAAATATTCCAACAATTAAGAATGACAGTTTCTTAAAAACAACCCTGAAGTTGTAAGCATTGAATTTGTTCTTCTAAGCTAAAACTCTCACTCATAAAACATTAGCCACTCAATGACACTGAGGAGCTTCATAAACACTCAGAAAAGTTCTGTGATATCCAAGTACCCTGTACACCACCCAACCTGTTTTTTATGCCCTTCCATTTATTTAGACACAATCCAATTAGTTAAAGTTTCTCTAAAAATATAAAACCACACAACATTCTGTAACAAAAGATGAAGCATGAAGAGTAATGCTGTCTATTTCCTTCAAGTAAAGAGCACTAACTCCTTAGACAGCTTAACGGGCAGTGCTCATGTCGCTAGTGGAGTTGTGGCAAGTCTTTACCCTTCCCTCTCTCCACAACTGTTCATTAAGACAGCAGCAAACAATTTGCATTGTTTCTTGTTTATTTTCTACTAACATGCCCCTTCAAAATGATGTTAATCTGCTGACACACTATACCACCAATTTCTCAGTCAAGATGACTGCAATTTCATAAATCACACGTTTTGCTAGCTTGGATATCAAAATATCCACATGTCTTACTACCTACCTACCTGATAAAACTTCAACACTAGAAACACACTAACTGGTAGGGGCGGGGCTAGGGTTGTCTTTTTTTTTTTTTTTACACTGTCTCATTCATTAACAGCCCAGGCTGGCATCCAACTCACAATGATCCTTGCTCAGCTTGAGTGCTAGGATTACAGATACACTGCATCACACACAACTACACCTTCCTCTAGGTCCACATCATAGGGAATCTATAGTTTGCGCCGTTAAACTCGGAAATCAAACCATCTTTATAGCATTTAGGCTTTCCCCTATTTTATATGTTTTCTCAAGGAGACAGTCAGTGACCATTTTTCTTTCCTTCAAATTTTTGTATGAATAAAACTATTTGTGTTTAGGATTAAAAATGAAACTAGTTATACCATCTGCAGTCATCTTCCACTTCTCTGCTTTAATAATCTTGATTTTTTTTCTTCTCTTTTTTCTAACTAAGCTCAACTGTCAGTTTATTCTGTTCCTAACAGAAAATTTCCAAGGAAGCTGGACTGTTTGTTTCTCACTTGTTGTTACTGAATCATCTCCACTAATCTTTGTCTCTTCCCCTTAGTATATCTAATTAGGGTTATTATTCCCATCATGTCTCATGTTTCACTATTTGCCTCTGGCTTTTCTTATCATTTTTCTGTATTGGTATATGAGCATAATAGCTACATGAAAAGCTACTTTGCAATGTACCAGTATCAAGGACAACATAAGGAACTATCAGAGGACAGAACAACAGAGCTGAGGAAACTTAAATTAAAAACTCAAGTAGTCTTAAATGTATAGATTCAATAATGCAATACTAGAAGACTCGGTAAGATAAAAACAGCTCTAACTTTCTGATTGAAACTTTTCAACAAATTGAAATTTAGAAAATTATGAGAAAATACATACTGGCTAGTAATAATTAGCAAAGCAATTAATGGCACACAATCAATACAGAAAAACAAAATGCATTAAAAGTTTCAGGACTTAAAATAATGCCACTTTTTAAAGTTTGTAAAGTATTGTATAATTTTTCAAATAAAGCATGTCTTTCACACTCTGCTGTGGTAACTGATTCTAATAGCTCAAGTGGACATACTAACATTACAGACATTTTATCTGGGCAGCTATATACTTTTTCTTTATGCATCACACTTAAATACATCAAGATATGCTGTGACATAAGATAATAATTTACTTGGTCATGACCATCTCAGTTTTTAAATTAACAGTTTTCATTGATTTGAGTAAATTAATAGCCAATATTGTATACATACATGCTTTAATTATACATATGTTTTAAAATGTTAATATAAGTTTTCAGTTTTCAACACAAGTTTAAATAGATTTTATTATTTGTTGTCTGAAATTAACCTTTGGATGGGTATTACTGGAACACAGCCAACACAAACAGCAAAGTAAGGGTTTAATATTTAAAATCTTAACAAGTGAATTTTTCTTAACACGATGCTTACTATATCTTAGAACAACAGTACTGGAAATCTATTTATATCTGAATAACAACTGTCCTCCCTAAAGAAGTAGCTGTTATGTAGCCATATGTGCTTAGGATTAACAGAAAAAACAACCAACAAAAACCCAACTCATAATTTACCATATACAAAGGAAGTTTACTTATATCGAGTAGGCAAAGTCCGTAGAATATATCACTTCACTGTGCTTACTTTAAGAAGCTACATCTACAAGCTGAAGCAAATAAATTTAAAAACAAGATACTACAGAATATACCACTACTTAGTAAGATGTTTTATTTGTTCTAAATAAATTAAATCTGGTTTAAATTAAAGGCATTTGTTTTTAAACTAGCAAGGAAAAAAACAAAAAACCACAAGCCATTGGTAATTCCAGTGGGCCTTATTTGGGGAGTTAAATCATACTCTACACCTCAAAATTAAAACTACAACTTCTTTCGAAAGAAAAGCTACATTAAAAACAGAGTTCAGTGGAAAGCATGAAAATTGAAAATATACAATGAACAAAAAGTACTGCTCATGAGACATTAGAATTAGAATATTGTAAAAGTGCTCTCTTACTAAAATTAATTTACAGAGCTAAGCCACTCCTGTTCAAAATTCCAATGGCATTCTTCATGAAACTAGAAAAAAAATCCTAAAATTCATGTGAAACACACACACACCCACACACACGCACGTGCGCACACACACACCCCTCAAATAAAACAAGGTAATTCCAAGCAAATATAACAATGCTAGAAGTATCAGCACCCAGTTTTAACTAGAATCATACCAACAAAAACTACATGGCAGTGGCACAAAACCAGACAGCAGGAGCAATGGAATATATAGGATACAGAAATAAACCAACACTGCTAGAGCCAATGATTTTAAACAAGGGTACCAAAAGCACACATTAGAGAAGGCACAAACAAAAGGTATGGGAAAACTAGATAGCCACGTGTAGAATAATGAAATTAGATCTCTATCTTTCATCCTTTATGCAGATTCAAGGTAGATCAAAGAAAGACCTTAATGTAAGACCAGAAACTCTCAAATGCTACAGGAGAACACTTCAAGGTACAGGAATAGACAAGGGCATTGTGAAAAGGACTCCAATGATCCAGGAAATAATAAGAATTAACAAGTGGGATTACATAACGTTCAAAAGAATTCTGGGCAGCAAAGAAAAAAAACTTAACAGCAGCAGCCTACTAAATGAGAGAAAAGCTTTGTCAACTATACATGTGACAGAAGATTAATAACTAAAATCCACAAATAAAAAAATTAAACATCAAGAGAACAAACCATTCAAAGAATGAACAGATGAAGTCAAGAATAAAAACGGCCAATAAATATATGGAAAACTGTTTGATATCCTTTACCCTGGGGGAAACTCAAAGCTACATTGAGATTCTATCTCCTTCCAATCAAATGGCTATCATCAAGAAAACAAGTGCTGGGCTGAAGAGATGGCTCAGTGGTTAAGAGCACTGACTGCTCTTCCAGAGGTCCTGAGTTCAATTCCTAGCAACCACATGGTGGTTCATCTGTAATGGGATCCAATGCCTTCTTCTGGTGTGTTTGATACTCACTACAGTGTACTCACTACAGTGTACTCATAAATAAAATAAATATAAAAAAAAGAAAGAAAAAAGGAAGGTGGGAGGGAAGGTGGGAGGGAAGGGGGAAAGGATGCTGACCACCACAGAATTAGAGGCTCTAGAGGAGGAAAAGTGCATCATGATCTGGAGGACTTGGTGCACCCCTATAGTCCCAGAGCATGGGAGGTAGAAGTTGGAAGATCAGGAACTTAGTTAAGGTCATTTTTGGCTACACAGTGAGTTAAAGGAGAGCCTAGGTTGGATGAAACCCTGATTCAAATCAAAGGGGAAAGGAGAGAACAGAAGAAAAACAAGTACATGAAGTAAAAAGTAAAAAGGACTGGTTTTAAAACCTGAGCAGGATTTGCAGAACACTTAACAGCACTACATCAATGGTGTATTTTCTGGTTTCCACAATTCTATTTATGGTTATATATGACTTAATACGAACTTCCATATTATTTTTCCACTTTTTTACAAATCTAAAATTTATTTCAAAGTGAGAATTAAATTTAAGAAGTCTTTGCTTTGTGCTTTAGATTTATTTATTCCAGTGAGAGGAGGGGAACATTCATAAAAACAAGGTCATGAAAACATCTTACAGCCTAGTAAAGCATTAACTCACCCAGTCAATAAAAGAAAAAGAAAATGTTTATTTACCAGCTAAACTAAAGAAATCAAAGTCATTCACAACAGTCTTCCCCAAAGTTTGAATAACAGTACTAAATTTAACTGTGCAGCTTATCTTCCTCTTCCCCAGGCTCCTTTACATTTATATTCTTAGGTTAGTGCCTTCAGAAAAATTAAAAAAATAAAAAAATTACAAAACACTCAAAGTCATAAAAACCAGACAGAGTAAAACTAAAACACAACCTTCCAAATACTTTGAAGATGGGTGAAGAATAATGGGGGTTACTTTACTTTATCTACATATCTATTTCTTTGTATTTACCCTGTTTTATTTGTGTTCCAAGTTTGATGCAGTTTCAAGGAAGGAAACGTCTAAGACTGGTAATTATGTCCACAGGTTTTTACATGAGTACCATATGCCATGGAAAACAAAAGAATCAATGCAAAATCACACAAGTGTTAATTACAGCAGCCCAAATATAGGAGCACTCCTTCATACAATGAAAAAGTTGAAAGGAATTTTTAAACATAAGGTATTTTTAAAATCTATTATATACAATATTCATAAAGGCCTTTTACAACAAACACCAAAATTAAATTAGAAATGCAAATGTGTCAGCAAAAATCTTACTTCTCTTTCTGTGACAAGAGCCAACTAACTAAGGCTACCTTCAAAACTCGAAGTAATTGGAATTGAAAATATCACTGCAATACAGTGAAAGCCCCTAACTAAACCTCAGCTAGTTTAAAGAATCAGAAAATCTACATTCAGTTACATTGTTGCAAGAAGTGCCTTTACTACACTTTATTGTCTCCTGAAGTGTACATTCTACTATGTCAGTCTTGGAGACCAGTTTTAATATGAGTTGAAATACAGAACACAACTTTTTGAGATCAGAAACATTAAATTTATCAAAACAGACAGTAAATGCTAATGTTTAAAATATAAAATAAAACACAACAGTCCAGCAAAAACCCTGATAAAGAATATTCTAATCAAGCCCACTACGCTTACAGCTCTAGTCACATCCAACTTCTCCACATGGCAATGTCGCACATTTGAAATCAAACTCCAGTCTTTGCGCGTAACGTTTGTTCCTACTCCTATCAAAACATGCAAAGTCATTCTCATACTTCATGCCCCCACATATTATGAACTCGGGTTTCAGAGACATATTAATAGCTCACCACCTCAAGCGTGCCACACTAGTTCTAGCCACAGCTATCTCAGTGACACACTCACCACACAAAATGTACCAAGCTACACTCTTAACACCTTCACCCAAGCATCAAAATGGATCTACGCTCAGCAGACTAACCTAGTCTCTTCCTTAACATAAAGGCTCTTCTCAGCAAAGCTCATTCTCTTTATTTTGGATTTATGAGATTTGCCAAGAGTAAATGTTCATGACAGCAATGCTAAACTCCTTAATAGATGTCAGACCAGATTAAGTGCAAATTTTTCCAACATCTATTTAACAAATAGGTACCAGTGCACTCACTGGTCATGCAAGGCCATAGGCAAATAGTATTATGAAAATACAGACATAGTTTCTGTTCTATCAGAATCTACATCAGCAAAAAATAATTGAAGCAAAGCACATAGGTATGGCCTTTCAAAGAAGTATGAACTATTTCTTAATATCACATAACAATAATCTTTATCTTTTACTAAATTCCTGGCTGACAAGACAGCTCAACCGTAAAAGCTAGGCTTAAAACAAAAAGGGAGGGAAGAAAACATAATCTGAGAGATTTATATCTACAAATATGTTAATTTCTATGGTCATGTAGTTGGAGGAGGTGCTCTTAGACTTCATTGCTCAGGAGAAACTGAGATCTGAGAGGAAAGTGAACTCAGAGCTCCTTTTCTGATTTCTCCTTCGTGTTCAAGACTGAGCTTCCAAAACCACAAAACCATAAATGTACAACAAAGTGCCTGGGAAAGCAGTCCCACCATACACTGCACAAGAGGTGGATCCACAGTAGTAGTTTTTATTAATTCAAATATTTAAATTGTGGGAGTGTTTTGCCTTCATATATGTCTGTGCACTATATGCATGTATAATGTCTGTGGAGGCCAGAAGATGGCTTCTGATACTCAGGAACTGGTATAAAAAATGGTTGAAAATCTTCAATTTAGGTGCTAAAAAAAAATCAAATGTCAGTCCCTTCTCTCCAAGCTCCTACATCTAATGTTTTGTAGGCTGATTTTTCACCTACTCTCCCCCATTTTGCCTTCCTCAGACCTTTCTTTCCTTAAAAGGATTTACCCCTCACAAGCAGGTGGAAATGGAAACCAAAAACTTAAGTAGTGGTAGCTGTAACAGCAGAGAAGTTAGAATTTGGGAAAGCGGGGCTTTAGTTCTTCCTATACATCTTCCTAGTAAGTCTATCTTGGAGATGAGAGATTTATTCTTAGTTTGGTTAGGTACATATCCTTACAGTTAAGGACTATTCTTACGATTTTAAAGTTAGGAAACTGAGATATGAAATTTAAATATTTTTATTTAAAATCATCAATTAAACTAGTAAGTGAAAGTCAGGTTTCAAACCTGGGCTTTCTCTAAAGTTGCAGTCTTTAATTCATATAACATACCATCTCCAGCATTACTTTTCCATCCTCAAAATTAAATCTGGCTGTTACTGGAGCAAGTGGCTACAGTAACAAGAGCCAGAGAGAGAGAGGAGGAAAATAACAGGAAAGAGATGTACAACTGAAAAGAAAAGAGACTGTGATACCAAGGCAAGCAATGGCATATCCACATCCCAGTTAAAACTGGGATGAAAGCTGTCTCAGAGATACTCATCCACGTCACAACTGCCTCTCTCAACCTGTCATTTAAGCTTTGCACAGCCCATCCATGTTTAATGATCTAACACAAAACCTGAGATCACTCTATGGGTAAACTCATGAATTCAATAAATTATTTTGAACAGCAAATATTTATACACGTCTGGAATAAAATGCTTGTTCAGCTAGTATGGACTGAGTACTTTCTATGGAATCAGGAACTTGTGTCTATAGAGTTTTCCAGGAGTTAAGAATTGGCTTCCATGAGAATAAGTTGACAGATAGTAGAAACAAGACACAAAAGCTTAGTGTCCTAGGTTATATCTTGGGCCCCGAATGCTAGGAAGAAGCAATGTCTAAAAAGAAAAGACTTCATCAATATTGTCACATGGAAACTGGACAACTAGTTAATTTAAGTCCAGTCACTGGAGATGACTATGGGGTGTGAATTAGAGACTAATCTTTACTACACAGTAATTACAACCCAGCCCTTCTATGATCTTTTAGCTGGGTAAAAAAGTTCGAAGTATATTAGCAATCCCTAGTATGTTTATTTCTAAGCTGGGAAGTGATTGATAAGAGATGGCAGAATCTCTCAAAACCAGGCCAACTCACAAGTATTATTAGTAGCATCAGTAAGTGGTGCACCAAGCATCAAAACATAAAAAGTGAACTCATTTTAAGAAAATTAATACCAGAGATAGCTCAGCACGAGCTACTCTTCCAGAGGACCAGGGTTTAATTTCCAGCAGCCATATATCAGCTCACAGCTGTCTGTAACTTCAGGTTCAGGAGATCAGATGCCATTCCTGGCCTCCATAAACATACATACAGGTAAGACACTCATACACACAAAAAACGTGTGTGTGTGTAGTCTTTAAAAAGAAAATCATTATTAATGGAGTAAAGAGTGTTGAAAGACACCCAATTTGCATCTTCCAAGAATGTTGTGCTTTTTTTTTCCTCCTGAGAAAAGAGGAATAAATGACACAGACCTGACTGAAGCTCAGTGTAGACACCCTAAAATATACAACAGTCCATGCACCCCTCTGCCTTAAAGAAAAGTACTTGTTCACAGAAGGGACACTGTCAAATCAAGCTATTTACAGTCAAGATACCCTTAGAGGTGTAATTAGGAACTAAAGACAATTTAATTTTTTATGCACTGTGCATATTAGGAAGGACAGGAAAGCTAAGAGAAAAACTGACTATGTTCATAACTGAACAATCAGTTCACAAATTAAGTAAAATACTAATTAAAAAACAAAAGTCTCACACTGTAGCCTCAGCTGGCCCAAACCTAAGTATGAACCAGACTATCCTCTAACTCATAGAAATCTACTGCCTCTTTCTCTGGAATGCAGGGATTAAATGTGTACACCACCACACTAGCCTAAAATTTTTACAAAACAGATGACAGAATGGCTATAATCAGTGGTGAGGAATAGATAAACTATCAAAAGCACATTATTTGTTTAATGGGTATCATTTCTTCATCTATAAAACGAATCTGTTTCCAACTGAAAAAATGCTGAATATTGAGGCTCTTATGTATATGTGTATGATAAGACAAATACACATATCTATTTGTATACACTCCCAAAATAATATTAGTCACAACATGTCTCCCACAGACTTATATTTTGATGAGTAGGTCTATAGCACAGGTTGAATATCCACTTAACTATCTGGAAAGCATTTCAGATTTTAGGTATCTACAGACGTTGGAAAGTCTGCACACCCATGATGAGACTGCCTTAAGGATGGAACCAAAGTCTAAATAAGACATTCAGTTATGTTTCAAGTATTTCTTAGACATGCTTATTTTATACAATATTTTTAGCATGCTCCAATTTTTATGGCAAGCTAATGTGAAATGTTCCACTTATGGTATATTAACCTTTAAAAAGTTTCGGATTTTGGAGAATTTTGAATGTTCAGATTAAGGCTGTTCAACCTGTATCCACTACTATAGTAAACTGTTGTAACGCATAAGAATACTTAGAGAAAGTATCTAGCACATACTATTGACAAGATGAGTCATAAACAATAAAGAAAAGGTATAATACAGCAAAGTCATGTTACCTAGAAATTCAACCATCATACTTTACAAACCACTGAAATACAAAGCCCACACAGAGTCAGCCTATTAAAAAAGAGCCTCAAATATTCACGGCAAATGGTCTCTTTAGCATCCTTTTTTTTTTTTAAATGTAACAGCGAACATTTTTATTATCTGGGTGTTATTTTTTTTACTGGTTATTTTATGTATTTACATTTCAAATGTTATCCCCCTTCCCCGGTTCTCCTCGGCAAACCTCCATCCCATTCCCCCTCCCCTATTCTTCTATGAGGGTGCTCACCCACCCACCAGCTCCCACCCTGGCATTCCCCTTCGCTAGGGCATTGAGCCTTCACAGGACCAAGAGCCTCCTCTCCCACTGATGCCATATGAGACAATCAATCCTCTGTGGAGCCATGGGTCCCTCCATGTGTACTCTTTGGTTGATGGTTAGTCAACCAAAGAGCTCTGGGGGATCTGGTTGGTTGATATTGTTGTTCTTCCTATGGGGTTGCAAACCCCTTCAGCTCCTTCAGTCCTTCCCCCAACTTCTCCATTGAGGTCTTGTGCTCAGTCCAATGGTTGGCTGAGAGCATCCATATCTGTATTAGTCATGCTCTGGGAGAGCCTTTCAGAGGACCCCTATACCAGGCTCCTGTCAGGAAGCGCTTCATGGCATCAGCAATAGTGTCTGGGTTTGGTGTCTGCAGATGGGATGGAACCCTAGGTGGGGTAGTCTATGGATAGTGCCTTTCCTTCAGTCTCTGCCCCACTCTTTGTCCCTCTTTAGCACTTTTTTTACTCTTTTTAAAGGGTCAGAGCTTTTCGCTCCAGGTTCTGACTTTATTTAATCAGTTTTCTTAAGTCTAAGATTATCTCAGCTTCAACTGAGTAACATGGGGAAAAGGAAGGGTAGGGGTAACATTTCAGATTGTAATATATATTTAAGTTTATAAAGTACATTTGTATAATAAAATCGCAATAAATGTTTGCATACTATAAAAACCTTAAAATGGCGACCTAAAAAAATGCAAACAAAAGAAAACCATCTGATGCCATTGATATGAAACTGTAATATTACTACAAGCACTGTCTTCCCTTCACAGCAGGCCGTGGACCCTGTGATTGTGAGCAACCTGAACTATATGACTGTTCAAGACAAGACTCCAAAATCCTTTCGCAACAACACAAGATCTTAGGTACTTAAGATGCTTTAGCTCTGGCATCAAGAATCTGAAACTAAACTAGCTAATAACTGTGTTCCAGACTTGATTTGGCATAAGATAATACAATCTCTTATTAAAGAGGGAAAAAAAAAAGACTGCAGAGGGAGTTCCAGGGCAGCCAGGGTCACATAGAGAAACACTGTCTCAAAAACCCAGATAGATGGACAGAAGGATAGAAGGATAGGCAGGCAGGCAGGCAGGCAGGCAGGCCATCAACCAGTATCTACAGGAACTGAATTTAGTACCCCCTTACAAACAAGTTGATTATTAGACTGAGCAAGTTATACTTTACATTACATACATTTACAGAGAATTAAACAAAACAGATTATTTAAAATTAAGTATACATACAATATTCCTATTCTTAAAGTATATATAAGCATGTGCAAATTATATGCCTGTACACATCTGACTCTGGCTTCATCTTGGATGTAAAAATCATAAGATTTAAGTTCTGTCACAGAGTAAAAATAAAGCTTCTCAAACATCAATTATTTGACCAGGTACAGTAGAGTTCACATAACTAGAATATTAATCCTGGCTCCGTCTAAGTTTTAAAGTTGCCACAGCTTACTAAATTCAAGTAAAACAGATGACCAAGTATTAATGTGTCACTGATTGCCCTGACTTGTTTACACTCTACCCTCAGTGCCAGTCTCAGTGATGGTAAGATGGGTTATGTTCACTATTACAGGCTAAGGTCTCCTTTCATACAGATGTAATATAATCACTCTTCCAAAGACTAAGCACTTAATTAAATGAAACTTTCAGTGAAGAAAGATGCAATTACTGGTTCAATCTTTTTAGTATTTTTAAAAGAAACACTATTCCTTCGTGATTTTCATATCTCTATATTTAATCTACAACTTCAATAAATTGTCTGCTGACTATCGACATTTGTAGGACCCTCTTCTTCCTTCTATCCTTTTTTAATCACCAAGTATTAAGTTTATATGTCTCCTTTAAAAACTGAACTCTAACTCTGTAGAGAACAAATTTACCACAAACAGACTCTCCCTACTTATCACACTGTACTGCTCAGAAAATATGATCATTTAGATCAAGGGTATATATTCAAACAAATCTAATATTCAAAAAAATCTAATAACCTTCTTAATGCTTATTTACCAATCAGAATTAACTGGAGGCAGGGTTCCTCAATGTCTTATCATGTGAACTCTCTGGTGCAAACAGTTTTGGGGGACCCAAATTAACATTAGAATACAAACAACATTAGGCCAAACCCACTACAGATGGGTTTTCGGTTTCATTTGCCACAAATAATTCTCTGAATCTGAAATGGCCATCTTCTAATGGCTATGTATATAATGGATGTATGAAAGTATTTCAAGATGAATGTACAAAGTACCAAGACTCTGGGTTCAACACTCCAGATACTGTATGGTACATCAAGGGTTGGGTTATGCCTCAGAAATGACAAGCATTAATCACTTAGAGAAAATAAAATAAGAGCCTAGATTACTCATAATACAAGTTCTACCATTCTGCTCTAATTTTACACCATAAATTAGTTAGGCACAACCCAAAACAGCAATGACACCTACAGATCACGATGGGTTTTAAAAAATGATAACAGAAAATTGAATGGATACTGAATGATCTGGGAAGAGATGGAGGAGGGCAGTGACTATTAACAAAATACAACATAAAACTTTCAAAGAATACAAGAAAAATGTAAAGTAACCACTGATGGCCTTCTATTAATTGTTATTTATAAGCCTTGCGTTTCTGTCTCTTCTAGGCATAGTCCCTCACAGACATGGCACAACTCCTCAAATATGGAAGAAACATAAAATACAGGGCACAGTAGTAATAGAAATATCATGTACTGAAAAGGCAATGTTAGAAATATTTAGTAAAATGTAAAAGTTTATTGACAAAAGCCTTACATCTATCTAAACTGAAGGAACTTTAAACTGTCTCTAGCTTTTAAGTAGAAAACTCAAATGTCATTCATCTGGGCTAAGCAGGCCGAGCAAAGTATCCTGATCCCTATGTTCTCCTCAATGTCCAAATGGGTGGGGAAATTTAAAGCCTCTTCTCTCAAGAGTTGCTTTATAGGCAATTTTCTCCCAGTATCAAGGCCTGCAGTTTCCATGTGGCTGCCAGTTCATGATTAAATTTATCACCTTTATTATTAAAATGTGCTTTACTCCATGGCCTGCTGCACAAAAACTGTAAGAAAAACATTTTTCACTGCTAACAGCAAGATCATTCTAAGGCAACCACCACATCCTCACAGACGTTAACTTCCTTAACTACTGCAGCAGCAGCCTATCACACAGAGAAAATCTAACTGTGAAACCTACAGATCCTGAATCTGATGGAAAGACCATGCTTTAAGGCTTTTTAATAAAACTAACTAAACATTCAGTTTAGATGTTTCAATTTTAATTTTTTTAACATACTTTTCTTACTTTGCCATGACAGAGAATGAAATCACGATGAGTGTACTGACAGGCAGGTGCTCTACCATTAACTATATACTTGCAGCTGCCAAATTTGAAATTTGTAAAGAACTTCAAGATGAAGTCAATGCCTACAACATTTCCAAAGTCCAATAAAAAGACACTATTCTTAGGCACTAGAAAATTATGTGCTTATCTTTTTATCCCATTGTTTACAAGTTCGTGGCTTGATTCAGAGTTTAACTTTTACCATCTGGGCACAGGGCCAATATTTGTCAAAGATAAATATTTACATAACATTTCTACATGACAGTTCCTTTTCATACTTGGGGGAGAAGGATGTCAGAAAAGAAATGCTTCTCAAATAGTTACATTTAAACTAGTTAATACATTTAGAAAAATAATCTTACTAATTTGTGAAATTTAATATTTTAAAGATTAGCTATGTAACTAACGTTTAACAAACTTGGCCAGCAAGCCAAATATTCAAACCTCATATAAACATATTTGGTCTTTTTCATTTTAGAATGTAGAGAGAATACCAGAACTAAATCTCATACTCAGTTAAGCTTTAGTAAGAGGAATTATCAGATTATAAAACATGTGTCCTTTAGATAAATTTTCATCTTCCTGCAAGAAAATCTGGTATTTCCTTAAAATCGGGCATGATTCTCTTAAATCTTCTTCAGACCATTGTATCTCACTCATTTCTATATTCATAACACCCAGTAAGATGTTAAGGGGAAAGACTGTTGAAAATAAAAAATAAATAAATAATTAAGATAAACTATAATAAAAGTCAACATTAGCTTTTTGATAACTATAAGCCAAAACATTAAAATCAGTATTAACCGGCATTTTTAGATGAAATGTATTTTTCAAAAACTAGATTGTATTGCAGATAGAACAGTGAAACATTTCCTAAACATTTACATTTGTTATATAAATACACATGTAGACATACATACTTTATTTTGATAATAAAGTATTTCTCTTAGTTAACATTTGAGAATTTTTGTTTGTACATACAGTCAGGATACAAATAATGCTAATGGGGACAACCAAAGAGACTCTCAATTTTCGACATGGTGAAACACATCTGTGATCAAAGCCCTAGAGAAGTGGTTCCAGGAAGAAGTTCAAGACCAGCCTGGGCTACTGAAGACCATATTCAAAAACCAAGATTGGGAAAAGGGGGGAAAAAAAAGCCCCCCACACACACACCGTGAGGGTCCTTCCCCCCCACCCCACCCCACCCTCGACACCGTGAGGGTCCTCTTCTTTATTTCCAGCGTTCTCTCCAGCACTGTTTGTTCTTTCTCCCTTCAGGAGCCAAGCCACCGTTGCAAACCACAAAGTAACTTATATAATTCAATATTCAAAGTTGATTTTGAGACACACCTTTAGCTATCATGTAACAAAATAGCTTGTTGCTATTATATATCCTATGGCATTCGGCTAACTCATACCTGAAAATCAAATTTCATAAAGGTGAAAATAAAGTGAAAAGTAAAACAGCACCACACCCCTCCTTACCACAACATAAAACACAACTTTCCTATAACCTAAAAACTAACCTAGGATTTTCCAATTCCTATCTTCTTACCTTCCCTAATTATCTCCTATCCAAACACTTCACTTTCTATCTACTCATCTAACCCAGCACTGGAAACTGAACCTAGGACCTTGAATGTGCAAGGCAAGTAAGTGGTTACCAGTGAAGACAGCACTCTACCACCAAAACAGACCATCACATGCCTTTCTAAGGTGAAGGAAAGCTTCACTGTAGCCCCCAGAGTACAGACAATACAGAACAGCAACACAAACGGTTGTAAATAGTAGACAGCTGGAAACTGCAAACAACGACTCTTTTGTCTTTGGTTTAACAGTGGTTTAATGATATTGAGTCTGTGCACTGTATACTTAATTTTGTTCTAATTTGGAAGAAATGTTTTTTAAAAAAAAAGCGAGAAATGTCAAGTAACAAAATAAAATTTAAAATATTTGAGACATCACATCTGAAGACAGACAGCACAAATTAATAGTTATAACATAATTCTCTTCATGATCAGGCTTAAAGGTACTTTTACTTGCTAACAATATAACTTAGATATTTTCTACAAAAGAGCCAACTTAGCTACCATTCCTGAAACTAGCACTATCTAGAACATGGTACTCAACCTGTGGGTTGCAACCCCTTTGAGCATTGTTGAATGGCCCTTTCAAGGGGTCATATATCAGATATCCTGCATGTCATATACTTATATTATGATTCCAAACAGTAGTAAAATTACAGTTATGAAGTAGCAATGAAAATTTTATGGCTGGGGATCACAACATGAGAAATTATATTAAAGAGACACAGCATTAAAAAGGCTAAGAGCCAGTTTAGACCATAAAATGTCTTCATGTCTTCTTCATCAAGGAAGTATATACCTGCATACACAGTCAAGCTGTGACTGAGTTTCAAGATTCTTTCCAGTTCCAAAACTTCGGAATTGTAGTATTTCTATGGGATAGGCTAACATTTGTTTGCTTGCAGAGCAGAAGATTAAGCCCAAGGCCTTAAACATGCCATGTCACCCACCACTCTACCAGGTCCCTTTATAGTCTACACAGTGACTTTAGGACCTGCTGTGAAACTCTTGTCTTCCTCACTCTCCCAATGTAAGATACTCCAGTACCCAAAAGGTAACGAGAACCAAAGAAAAGGAGAAAACCTGAAAGGAAGACACAACAGTAAAGTACAGCAGCCTGTCACATTAAGGGATTGCATTGTAACTGAACGTTCATACAACTAAAGAAAACCTAGGCTAAAAGCAGAAACGTGGAGGTACATCAAAGTAGAAAACAACTAAGAGCCATGAAAGGAAAAGCTTTAAATAGCTCTCTTGTCTCCTGGTCAGAGCATAAACTTCAGGTATTTAAAATATAATTCAAAATGCCCTTGTACAAGGGCACTGTTCCTGGGTCTAGTGCATATTCCTATACCTCTTAAATTCTGTCCTTTGAGAACAGGTCTGAGTTCATCTCTTCTTCAGAACCACTGGTGAACCTCCCAATCTGAAGTAGTCTTTCTAGTACCAGGCTTTGGTCTCTATTTAAGTTATCTTAACTAATCAATAACTAATCAATAACTATGGAATAATTCTGAAGTTCTGGTATATCCCCCATAATACCCCACACATACTTTTAGTAAAGTTTTAATATATTAAGTCACTAAAAACTTAGCATGTGAAATAGGGTACTCTGCAATTCAAAACACTGCATCATAATAACCACTTTCTATTAAATACACCAAAAATACTCACTTCACATTAAATACATTGCAAACCTATGAGTTTAGAATTCATTAACCCAGTCATAAAGGCTTTCTGGGACTTACTAACAGACTTTCGAAATCATTTACAACACACGGGTATCCTAAAAGCAATGTGTCATGTCAAAAAAAAAAAAAAAATCAAAACCAATACCACCACCACAAAAAAACAACAACAACAAAAAAAACAATTTTGGTAACTAATATACTTCAACAAAATCAAATGACAAGATTGGAAGCTAGAAGACACACACAAAAAAAAATGTTTAGCTCATGGGTGCATCCATGCATGCATTTGTGTGTGTATGTGTGCATTTAAAGAGACACAAAGGGCTAGTATTTCAGTGGTCGCTCAATTCTGTTAATAAAGCTCAATTCATTAATAAAGCGTAGAAGGAAATTCACCAAAACTCAGTACCTATTGGTTATATGTGGTTTTCACTTTTTAACTGATACATCTAAGACTTTTTATAAGGAGTATTTGTTAGTAAAACACATTCTGTCTAGTTCTTTCCAACAACGTCTTTGATCTTTTTTTTTTTTTTTTTTTTTTTTTTTTTCGGTTTTTCGAGACAGGGTTTCTCTGTGTAGCCCTGGCTGTCCTGGAACTCACTCTGTAGACCAGGCTGGCCTCGAACTCAGAAATCCACCTGCCTCTGCCTCCCAAGTACTGGGATTAAAGGCGTGCGCCACCACTGCCCGGCTTCCAACAACGTCTTAATTAGTAAGAGAAAAGAATTAAAAGTGTCTCCAAAGTTTACACAGGAAACAATGTTCAAAATTTGTACACCAGACTCACCATTCTTTGTCTTTGTTGTTTTGAGACAGAGTTTCTCTAGTTAGTCTTGGCTGTCCTGGAATTCACCATGTAAAAGGTGGGGGGTGGGGGCGAGGGTGTCTTAAATTCACAGAGATCCTCCTGCCTCTGCCTACTTCTGAGTGCTAGGATTAATGCATGTGCCACAATAAAAACTGAGCTTTCCCACCTACTCTCTGGCTCTCTTCTGAAGAGAAGTGCAGTCCTGCTCCTAAATGAAAATTTATAGAAAATCAACAAGTATAATGCAAGTGGACACAGTTGTACCAAAGTTCCTATGTCAGTTTCTTCCTTCCTGGGTCTCCATAAAAAAACAAACAAACAAACAAAAGATACATCCTTTCATTATACTGGGAGTTTAATTTCAAGTGACTGAGAAACAGTAGTATTTCATAACTGAAAAAAACTTAGTACAATAACCTAGAAAAATGTAACAACTATTTCCCAAGCAGTAATGAACAGCATTTTTTTCCCCAACAACTGTTAAGGCACATTTTAAAACAAAATATATAACATTTCAAAAAAAAGCCCTAACAAGAAATCCTGTAATGCTATAAACTCTAGCAATAAAGTGAGATAAGATTATGGTTTAACTGCTGATAACTTTTTATTGCTATAATAAACTATGATCCTCAAAAGAACTTTCTCCTCATCTAATAGTAAGCTATGACCCATTTTTTTTGTTTTCTGATATTACTAAACAGCAATCACTGATCCAAGATTCAGAACAGTATGGGCACTGAGCAAATGCAGGCTTAGTATGCAACATAGTACCCCACCCCGAATAACTTTTCAATACTAATATAAAAACAGAAAACATTACAGGAAAAAAAATTGTAATCTATCTGCTAGTTACATTAAATAGTCAACCTATAGTCTCCTAAAGACTATATCTTTAAAGATACAACTTAGGCACACTCACCATCATAAGGACAATTAATTTACAGTTCATCCTATTCCTGAGCAAACCCTTCCCTTACAATATAAAGGATTAAATGTTCTTTTCTGACAAGTCACTTCCCAACACATTTTAGTCACTAAATGCTCTTGTGTGTACTGACATCCCCATCTGCTGGAACATAAGTTCCTTACTGTTAAAGATTCTTAACGACAAAAAGGTTGCAGTAAAGATTTTCCAAGTACAGAGAAATAAAGCTCCAAAGTTTCATTTCTACCAAGGAGGATTGTCTACCTCATATGACTTTGCAAGTGTAAATAACATTCACTGGCAATAAGAACTCTTTTGCAGATTACTTTCTATTCTGTTCTTTCCTGCGGGATTAGATCTAAAGCATTAACCTAAAGAGAAAATTTTCTTTTAAAATACAATGTGGATCATACCTCCATCACACAGACACTTCTCATTTGAAAAGATATTTGTTCTCCTAATCTCTGCTGGGGTTAAGGTAAAAGCTACTTTAAAAGGTACAATAAAAGAGCTTACATAGTAAATACTAACATCTAAAAGTAGATAGTAAGATTTAGTACTAAAAAAAGGAAAACAAAACCACTACACATAAAAGCCAAACAAACTAGAAATGAGAATCACTACACATAAATTTGTTATGTATAAAATGAGCAAGACAATTTAAATACATCTAGCAGTTTGCAGATTAATTTGATTTTGAGACTATCTCCTCTATACTATAGAAAGAATCAAGTAAGTAATTACATCACCATCAAGAATGTTATTGGGAAGCTGTAGTAATGGCTGGTGGTTAAGAGTACTGGCTGCTCTTCCAGGGGACACAGCTGTAATTCCCATCACTCATAAGGTGACTCAAAACTGTAACTCTATTCCAGGAGGTCTAACACCCTCTCCTAGCCTCCATGGGCATCAGGTACACGTGTAGTAAACAGACATACATGCAGGCAAGATAAAAAACCATAAAATATTATTTTAAAAATATTACTTTGGTGTGGAAAAAAAGAATGATAAAATTGTGATAAAACTAAACCAAAAAATGCAGATACAAACTGATTAACTTTAAAATGAATAGTACCTACCTGCACCCTCAGGAAATAGATTGAAAAATGATCTCACACCAACAATAATGAATACTGCTTGCACCTAAATATAGTCTGTAACACCATTCAGAATGGAAAAGAACTTTAGTGAAAAGGCTAGTTTTACACATGGAGCAGAAAACAGAGTAGTTGAGGAATATACTGTCCCAAAAAGCAAGAAACATTCCAATAAACAAAGAAGCCAATCTGATTATCCCTGACCACAACTTATCTATGAAATCCACACATTTAATGATGGTGAATATAAAAGGTCATCATCTGAGTAGCTAACAAATCAATGGCTAAGTAATGAGAAATCTACACAGCTTTCCCAATAGAATTTTACTTCAAATAATAATACCTACCCTGTTGTTCAAAGTTCAACTTTTCAGACTGCCAAGATACTGGATGAAAGAAATGTTAGAATGAGAAAAGCATCATGGTAGATGTTCTCATGAAATGAATTCAGGCAGATTAGCAGCTGTTTGTTAACCATAGCAGAAAGGGTTCATAAGCAAACCTAAAGCTGAGTTAGGTTCTGATCAAAACAGAAATAAAACCTTACTTTTACAGAAGGGACCACGCAGACTCTTGCCTCTGCGCTCTAATCCAGATAACTACCTGAGTCTCACTAACAGTGAAGCTGAGTACTGTCTCTACTGATGTGTACAACTTAAAGAACACAATACCGCCTCCCATATATTCCGAACATGCTATACTTCAATCTGCCTTACCTTTTAAATCCAACTTCTTAAACCTAGCGAGGTGGCCACACTCATATAATTCCTACATTTGAGAGCAGGAGGATCATCACAAATTTGAGGCCACTCTACACACACAGTAAATTCAAAGTCAGTCTGATATACAAAGCCAGGACGAGGTCTTAAACATACAAAACAAATACAAAATTATAAATAAGTAAATAAATATAATTTCCAACATACTAAGGATACAAAGAATAAGTAACAATTTCCCAAAAAAAGAAGTCCAAGTTGAGGTATTTTTTAAAAATGTTTCCAAATTTTAAAAGATTTAAAATTATAACAAGATACAACTATTTGATTTGGACACTGCAGGAATAAAGAACACTCCAGGTGCAATTACAGAAATCTGAGTAGTGACTCTTTTGTTAATGTGGTGTCACTAACAGAAAATACTAATTTTTAAAGAGACAAACTTTTAAGAATGGAGTATCAGTGTATCTCTACTGTATTTTAACCAATACTGAAAATACGGTTAAGCAGAAAGAAGTAATACATATCAACTATAGTACTGCTCAGAATCTTCACTGTGCTTGCTAACACAGATTTGATTTAACACATAACATCATTTTGAAAAACATCCACCAAGCCAAGCTAATTAAATTCTAAGAGTCAACAAAAGCAAGAGTTTCTTCATTCCTTTCAACTTTCATTTAAAATATTAAAAAGTCCAGTTTTTGTCAGGCAGTGGTGGTGCAATGCACGCCTTTAATCCCAGCACTCTGGATCTCGAGTTTCAGGACTGCCAGAGCTACACAGAGAAACCCTTCCCTTCCATCCATCCCCCCCAAAAAAACCCACAACCCAAAACAACTATGAAGTTCAGTTCTCTCTTAAGTAACCATAATTGGGCTGAAAACTGTGTGCATGCACGCGCACACACATACACATGCGTGTGCATGCACAGACACACTTTTCTATCACAATAAAATACAAAGAACTCATTGGTCTAAACAGAAAACTATCTTTGTAGTTTGCAGAAGAGGGCTTATTTACTATGAAACTCTGGGTTTCCCAGCCTTGTGGAGAAAGGAATCGTAGTAAGTCAACCATATTGAAATGCTTAACTTTTCACCCTGTTTCTATATATGCCTATATGCCATGTGTTTTTATTAGCTTATGCATAAGAAGTTCACTATGACACACACAAAAAGTAACAAAACTTCAGCAAAGTCCCAAGAATCCCTGGAATAAAATTCAACTATCATGTCCAGTATTCAGAAGCACCACAATCCAGTCCTGATTCTGCTTACTCTCTAATCTTCACTTACTGTTCACACTATTACTCTCTAAACATTTGCCATTCCAACCAACCAACTAATCAATATATACGTTCTAAGATGCCACCACCAGTCCTCATCCTTTGCTTGTTTTCTTCAGGGTCTCGTTAGACAGCCCTGACTGGCCTAGAACTCGCTATGTACATCAGACTGACTTTAAACTCAGGCATGTGCTACTGTGTAGATACGGTGACACCTTTTAACCACCTTTCTGACACTGCCACCCTTTCTTCCTCCTAGAGCATACCTTCCCACTCACTTATTCTAGACTACCAACACCAGGTTACACTACTCAAGAAGGTCTACTTGATACTTTAGTTCTGTGACCTGTAAACTACCAGTTAAGGATTCTCAAGAATATAAAGCTAATGGATAAAGCATCTCCCTCTGCCTTTCAGGTTTCTCTACCAGATTATTCCTACCAGAAGAAACTTAAAAATATTGATAAAGACTTCTCATATGAGCAGCCTTTTGTATCTTATATCCTCAGACTATATGGATTTTGCTTGAAAAGGAAGTTAATTCCATATATAAGAATAAAATAAATGATACAGCATTTGCCTAGCATGTATGAGGCTCTAGGTTCAATTCTTAGCATACAACTGTAAGTAATAAAACTACTTTGCACAGCTAAGAAAGGAACTGAGACTTCTACTTCAAGGTTTCTTTTAATAAAATTACAAATGAACAGTCACTCATCCTGCATAAACTGGTACAGGGACTCGGATATAGTAACTGACTGCAGCACACCAACTCCTCAGTTCACAATCATCTTTCTTTAGAACAGACTCTCAACCGTTCACGAGGTCACATATCTGATATCTCATAATATCAGATATTTACATTATGATTCATAACAGTACAAAATTGCAGTTATGAAGTAGCAACAAAATAATTTTATGGTTGGAGGTCACCACAACATGAGAGACTGTATTAAAGGGTCACAGCAGCTGCTTTATAGAGTGTCATTCTCCAGTTACCTCCCTGATTTAAAAACAAAAACAGAGCTGTTGCCCCATGCAGATCTAAAAGTGAAGCAAACTTATGTTCCTGGCTTGAATCACTTAACAGTATTAAGCCTCTATATTAAGTCTTCTAAAGAGAAATACTGCTTCCTGAGTGGTTACTAAAAATAACAGTAATAAAAATAGCAACAGTGGTAAATGTACACTGAATTCATTTGTACAACAATATTTTAAGAACTAGGACTCTGGGGGCTGGAGAGATGGCTCAGCGGTTAAGAGAACTAACTGCTCTTCCAGAGGTTCTGAGTTCAATTCCCAGCAACTACATGGTGGCTCACAACCATCTATAATGGGATCCGATGCAGTCTTGGGTGTGTGTGTGAAGATAGCTACAGTGTAATCATAAATAAAAATAAATAAATCTTAAAAAAAAAGAACTAGGGCTCTATCCTTTGGTTACAGAAAAGTTCAAGTAAATTTAAATCCTCCAAACACACCTTTGGTTTCTCACTTTTAGAAACATAACTGCCCCCCCCCAAAGTCTTATTTTTAGCTATTTTAGGAAGAATATATATTCTAGCTCCAAGAAACTGACCAGCATTTGTTAAAGTCCAACATAGCACAGAATTGGCAAAATTACTTCCATTTTTGTTCTGCTCACAACTGGAAGACCTAACAGTTTTTTCAGTGTGTGGAAATATGTTGTAATTCTCTTCTTCTCAGTCCACTTACATGAATGGCACATCATAAAACAATTCAGCATTTAGAATGAAAAGTCCTGTACCATCTCTGTAACAACCAGACTTGAGATAAGGGCAAGTCCCCACCTTATCCAGATGGTTATGTCTACATTTTTCTGATCTCAGGTCCTAGCAGTTCTGAATATGACCACCTGATTTACACTAATTTTCCCTCTACTGAGACTCATCCAAGAAATGTCTTTCTTGGAGTTATTTCTATATTCTCTTCCACACTATCTATGAGTCAATTTTGAAACTAGGTAAAGAGTATGACATTGAAGTTTATGAAACATTTAAAAATTTTTAAATCCATAGTTTTTTTTTAATTTTTGTTTTATGTGTGTATGGGCATTTTGCCTGCGCAGATGATACACTGTGTGAATGTACATGCCTAGAAGAAGGCAAAAGGGGCTAGAAGAGGATGTCAGATGCTCCTGGACTGGGGTTACAGATGGTTGTGAGCCATCATGTGGGTGCTGGGAATTGAATGAACCAGGTCCTCTGGAAGAGTAGCTAGTTCTCAACTGCTGAGCCATCTCTCCAGCCCCCAAAATTCTGTATTATTTTTCCTAGGTATGCTCTTAAGACTGTAACAAATACATTTGCTTGACTTTGTCCTGTTTATTTCAAATCATAAAACTAGCTTCCAATAACTTGCTGCTGACCAAGTTGACCGTGCCCCTGACTCTATAATGATTTGGTTTTGTACTAAATCTAGAACAAGGCTTTTAAAAACCTAAACCTTTCGATCCTGGGCCCAGAAGATTAGTCACTACCTCCACAACCCGATTCCTATCTTCCCTCTAAGTTCACCATTTCCATTAGGCAGGCCAGCACTCACTTGGTGTCTTCCTTTACAGATCCACAAGCTCCCTCAAGCATGCCTTCTCCTTGTATCATGCCCACAACAAAGGACCACTTTGTGGAATTATCTGTCTTTTCACTTGCGCCCCCCCCCCCACTCTACTCCTTTTCAACAGGATCTAAAACAACCTGAACTTGACAAATTCTGCTCATAAAAGTGACAGATGATACAAGGCCTATATATTGATTTCAAGATCAAACGGTTAAAAAAAAAAAAATACCTTCATAATGCCAAAAATTGCAAAAATATAAGCACTGACAAGTTTCTGTATATGGATCGACATTTGGGCATAAGGAATGCCAAAAACAACCCTACATAAGCAAAGGAATTTTATACTTCTAATTCCTACCCTTATCAATGGTAATAAAGTAAAATCAATATTAAACACCGTCAGAACAAGTACTACGAACAGTAATATTACAAGGGGAGGGGGGAGTTTTTAAAGGAAAGAAAATGCATTTACCTCTCTTCTCTAAGTGTCCAAAGCTTTCACTGATTATTACAAAACTGCTTTATGTGTTTAAAGTATTAGTGTTTAATTCCACCTCTATATTGTGATTAAAAGCATTTTAAGAAAAACTAGAGATCAAAAGGAATGTAAGCTGTTGATATGATCTTAAATTTAAACATGAAAGTTCCTGTAACAAGTTCTGAATTGTTCACATGGAGTGAATCACTTCTAACAAGGCATACAGAAACAAATCAGCTCTAAGTTCCCTAAGTAGCACCAGACAGAAAATGGTTTGTATTTATAAATTTTTTTCCTAATAGAGCCACACTAAGATGACAAACTATACTAATTTTAGTGCTTATGCTTATTTTGTTTTATATTAAATGAAAATGATGCTGAAAGAAATCATTCCTTAGACATCAAATAAGCGATGAGTCCTCCAAAATTTAAAAAAAAAAAAGTCGATTTTTAAAAAAGTATATACATTTCCTAAAAGAGATCATTGCGGGGGGGGGGGGGAATCTTACATTTAAAATCCCTACTGTATTGCCTTAATGTCAACTAAAGAACAGAGAAAAAAGGAAACCATAAAGTCAGCCATGTAAAGAAACCAGCACATGGTTCTAATCATGACCTCCTAACATGGAATCCATTTCATCTATCCCTCACCCTTAAAACAGATTCTTAGCTATCCCCACAACAGTTGACATACTAGGAGCAGAACATTGCTCAATGCACTATCTTCTGAGTTATCAAATGTTACAGCACATCCCATTCCAGACAGAAAGGGTAATTTTTGCTTACAACAGCATCATCAAACTGAATTTCTCAAATAAATCAAAGTGCAGGTTGTCCTGTGTTTATAAAAAGCTGTCCATTAATCAAATGGTTTAATTAATTCTCTTAGTACCAAAAAGCAAAAACTATACAGCAGCTGAAAAATGTACCTCCTAACCCTGCTTATTAAGGGTCTCAGCAACACGGGGTTATAGATTTTGTCACGGAACTGTTTCCCTTTGGGATATTAAAAACCACTTGATCCGATGGGAAACTAGTGAGACTCCAGCTCTAGGACAGAGATGAGGCCATGATTAAGAGATATGTAATGTTCAAACCACCTAAAAGGCCAAATGCTGATCTGGGAGAGCTCTGAAGGTCCCTATCATGGAACACACTCACTCTCACAAATCAGAGCTTTTATTTTAACATTCTCATACTCATCTCAGAAGGGGCCGTGATAGTGAATGTACTAGGAAATGTGACTCTCAAAGACCTAGCTGTACTACACACTTAGGTGTGCTGCTGTTTAACTGTACAACATGACGAAGCCAAAGCCATCACCTGCACCTCTAGCGAGGTATAATGTAATGCAGAATAAGTGTGCCAACTACTGCTTTTGTTAGACCCACACAGAGCTGTGCTATCTCCTGAGGAGCATACTGGAGAGAACTGGTGACCAACAGCAGCTTATTACAATTCTCAGTGGGTTACAAAAGCAATGGCTTAGCTCCTAAACAAATTAACTACCCCACCTTACATAAAATATGCTTGAAACAAATAACTACTGTCAACAATGAATTGCTTTTTAGACAAAAGAAAATTTAAAAATTTAACAAACTATAACCCAAGTCCTCTCAATATCTATGGCCATGCAAAGTTTTAAGCCATAGTGTTTATGGACAAACAAGTTTTCTCAAAAAGAAAAAAAAAAAATCAACAGATTCTCAAGGATAAACAAATAGCAAAGACAATTTTAATTAACAATCGTCTCAGTTTCAAGGGAGCAGGAAATTTTATGAAAAGGGGTTATCTAAAGCTAAAAACATTTTTAAACCATGCATCAGAATCTAACGTACTTGTTCACTGTCGTGAATTACACTCTAGTTTTTCTGACAGCCTCCAGAAAAGATTCAAACTGCCTTTTCACCAAACCACACCTCTGCTTCCATAGAAACGCCTCTCTCATATCCTGCCTAAAGAATTCAAACTGGAAACCCCATGTTCACGAATCACAGTCGTGCTTTTTTTTCTCTCCTTGTTATTGGTCTGTGTTATTTACTGCTGCACATCTTTGATATTAAATTGCAAAATGTTTATCTTTTAAAAAATGCTTTTCATTCAACTACTTTAACAGTTTCCTTTTATTACAAAGAAAAGTCCTTAAGATAATTTGTGTGTAACTTTATCCCAAGGATGGCAAGGAGCTTCAGCTAAAATCTCAAGAGAAAGCAGATTAAGACCCACATTTTATTTGTAATCTTCCGCTCACCTCTAATTAAATGATCCTTTAAGTCTTGTAAGTATTAGCTCAAGTTATAGCTTTTATTTAGGAACTGCCTTGGCCTAAAATATATTGTTAACTTTAAAAAAACTATCCTGCTAAAGATACTAGGAAAGAAAGACTGACACAACTCACGGAGCAGAATTAACAGCCAACACAAGGACTGATCTACCTAAGTTAAGGACTACAGGCTACTTTCTTTAAGCCAGCAAGAATCAACATACATTTCTGTATCATTCAAGTTTTAGCAAGTAGAAAAGCCAACATACTTCATTCCCAAATTTGTTAACAAACCAAGTGAAAATTCTCAAACAGGAAATATATTAAAAGTTCACTGCTGGAAAAGAATTTTTAAAATAAAATTTCTAAATAGTCCCATTCAAAGTTTCCAATTATCAGAGAGTACAGTATCTTATTATCACTGAACAGTTTAATCCCTAAAGTGAAACTTACTTTTATCTGAATTTAAAAGTAATTTTTCTGCCAAGCATTACAAACAAAGGAAAACGTAACCCCTAACCACGAACAGAAGTCATGACTAATTTGTTTTGGACAACGAGAAGCCACGAGGGGTAAAGGACAGATTGTTGCCAATTTTCACAATTAAAGTCATCTACCAAGAAAATTACTACGATGCACTTAAGAAACCAGTATTTTCAAGTCAAATTAAATTTACAACACTAACAAGTACAGTCAAAAGTTTATAACACACGAAGGACTAGCCCCTTTCCTGCAAGTTTCTCTGGTGTGATGAAAACAATCACAATCCCTAGTCAGTGTGCTGTCTCCTGTAACATCCAAGTACAAATGGACTAATGTGAAGATGGAGAAAGCATGACAAAGAGACACCAAGCATTACTTTGAATATTGTAATCCTAAACTAGCTGTCTTCTACATTTGAAACCCAATGGGTTACTATTTCTAACCAAGAGAAATAAGCCTGTGCAGAAATGACATAATTGAAATTCCTCTAGTTGAAAGACTTACGCCAACCTCAGACTAAGGCAGTTACTTCAGATCAAGCTGAAAGAGAGTACTTGAACAGTCTTACACTAATCGAAGAAACTCCTATTTTCTTTATAGCATATCCAAACTTTTTATAAGCTCCACTAAGTCACTTGAGCATATGAAGCATTTAAGAATCCGTTTTAGTTCATTGTATATGCTGTCTAGTTTGTCGTGTAAGAAATTCCCCCTTGACTGAACTTTTAAAAACTCTATTTTTCTTCATAAATTTGATACTAATAACACGAAAACCAAGGCCAAGGAAGAAATATCAATGTATTAGGTGTTTCCGCTCTAATCACATTTGTGGATGATGACAAATGAAGTCATCCAAAAATTTAAGTTTCAACTGCACCTAATATAAGTCAAATTATTAAGCATACTACCCATTTTGTTCCAAACATTTCCAAGGTTAAAAAAAAAAA
>JADRCH010000244.1:2477632-2480132 GCA_019843965.1 Rhynchomys soricoides
TACGGGGCTGGGCGCGCTCCCGCCCCCCGCCGCCGCCCCTGGCCGCTCGGGCGGGACGGCCGGCGCAGGGCCCGGCCGCGGCGGAGAGGACGCGCGCCGGTGGCGGCCTGTACAGGGGCCGGGGTCGCGGCTGAGGGGGAACGCAGGCGGCGGGGCTGGCTCGTCGGCGCGCTGTTCCTGAGGCGGCGGGCGCGGTCGGGCGCGGCGGCTGAGAGGAATCCCGGCGGGACTCTCCGCGACGCGCTTTGCTCGCCGCCGCCCGAGCCTCGCGTCCGCGCGCGTTACTATAGTTTGGGTTTGTGGTTTTTTTTTTTTTTTTAAACCTCTTCGTCCACCTTCTTCGCTACCCCTCCAAAAAAAAAAAAAAAATTTTTTTTTTTTTTTTTTTTTAACGTCCTGTTGCTTCACTGGGGACTCTCGGATGGGCATCACGTGTCCCGACACGTAGCCATGAGGCTGAGAGCGCGTGCGCGCGTCGTGGGCTGTGGCCACGCCCCTTCCGAGGGTCGCTCCGCCCCACCGGGCGGAGAGCGCGCCGAAGGGGGAGGGGCGGGCCTGGAGCGCGCCTGCGTGGGGGTTGGGGGGACGAAGATGGCCTGCGGACCCAGAAGCGGGGTGGAACGGTTCTGGCGCGGCGCCCACCTCTTTGGGATATGGGGGGAACCCGGCCGTCGGATCGTTTGGGATGCTTTGGTGGCGGCGGACTGAGATGGCGTGGGCGCCCGCACCGCAGTGTTTCCCGCGGTGACGGCTCCAGCGAGGTTTCCCCAGGAGCCAGCGCCACGCGTGACGGGCCTCGCGTCGCCGTGTGCTGCGAGGCGGCCCCGGACCGTGGGCGGAGACGGTACACGCGTGCGCACCCACGGGCGTGCGGGCGGGCTCCATTCCATGCGGCGTGACGCGCGGTTCCGTTATCCTCACCGCAGGTTACAGTCCCTGGTGTTGGAGGCGCAGGTTCCTCGGTGGCGCGGCCGCTCGCAGAAGAAGGGAGCCTGTGTGAGGAGCACACAGTCGGATAAAACGAAGTAGTCAACACCTATTTCTACCTACTTGACAAAAAATAAATAAATGAAAGGCAGTGGGCCAGAAAAGGGACTTTCTATGGCGTGTGAGGGAGTTCTGCCGGTTACATTTGTTTCGGAAACAACGTTCTGAATTGCAGCAATGAGGTCCTGTGATTTATAGAAGCTGTCAGTCATTAAATCTGCATCATCCCTTGTTTTGTTGCAAGTTCTCTATAATGTGCTCCATTAAAATGTAGACAAGATTGTCAAATTAACCATTTTGAGAGTTGGCCCTGGCTATAATTTTTGTGAATCATCTCACTGTATCTTAAATGTGAATGTAAGCAGGATTGTTGGATTGCTTTTTAAAAAAAAAAAATTGCTTTACACGAATTCTAAAGAGCATTTCGAAGTTTGTGTGATCCAAAGGTATTTAAAGCAATTTTACTCTTTCATGGCCAGTAGCTTCTGGCGATTTCATTTAAAGACCACAGTTTGGGTTGGTTTGGGTTTTGGTTTTCTAGTTGTTTATTAAATTCCTTTCATAGAGCAAATGATGGGTAAAGTTAACGTGTACTTGAAATAATTTGAATTTTCCAACAATAGCTGTAGTAGTTCTTAGTACTATATTCACCTAGTTAGCTCTTTAAACAATAAATTACATAAAAGCATGGAATAATTTGATCAAAAAGCTGTTACTACGTTCTCTAAATGTTTCTTCAGAACCTAGAGAAATGAGAGGTTTATTTCTTGTATGTTATTAAAAGCATTTTGTCACTGAATAATTATGCATTGTCTGTGTGCAAGAGAAGTCCCGTTGTGACTTGGTACCCTCATAGGCCCTCTGCTAACTGCTCTGCCTCCATAGCTCAGTCAGAACAGTCCTGTGCCTTAGGCAATACTGGCATCCCCAATTTTTACATAAGAGGAGACCCCTGAAGAGGAAGAGGTAAACTGAATAATTTACCCAGCACTATAGCTAAGGATTCCTGTCTGCTGTTAAAGTCCACATATATTTTATACCAGAGTGCCTCCTCCCCATTTTACTGATCTTATCCAGTAAATCCTTTGAATTCATGACAGTGTTCCATCATTTTGACCCATAAGTCCAACAACTTTTTTTATATAATGTAGTTGAAACAAAAATAACCCTGTCAGGCAATATTCATTCACCATGGCTTAATCCTTGGTGGACTCATCATTTGGAAATAGTTGCCATTTAGTGCATTTTCAAATACATGTGGATCTCTTCCCCTGCTTAGTTTTCTCAGATTTCTCAGATAAAGAAAAAATATCCAAAGAATTTACCAAGACCTGCTAGGCCCCAAGAAACTTGGTCCCCTGCATGTTGCTGGCCCAAGCTCTTTTCATGGACTCCTCATCTCCCTGGAATCTGCCTTGACCTCTACACATGCTTGGCATCCATAAGGCTCTGGGCTTGGTGTCTCCTTGGAAAGTTTTCCCTACCTGCCCAAAAGCCCCACTCAGGCTCCCAT
>JADRCH010000244.1:2485132-2580998 GCA_019843965.1 Rhynchomys soricoides
TGGCAAGCTCAAACTGGCAGACAGTGGGATGGGGCAGCACCTGGGTAGTAGGATTCTGTGTCCAGATACAGCTGCCAGAGGAGCAGGAAGACCGGGTTGGGAACGGGGAAAAGAAACTGCTCAGTTGTGAAATCAGGCAAGAGAAGGATCAAGGGGTTTGAAGACAGCCTTGTATCCGTCATCAGCTGACACACCAGCAAAAAGCCACAGCCTCCAGTTCCTCTCCAAACGACTAGGCCACTGGTAGGCAGAGACAGAAGACCATTCTCTGTGCCAGATCCCTGACCTCTGTGGCCCAATGGCCAGACTTGACTTTCTCTTCTCCCTCAGCTGACCAGGTTTCAACACTACAGCTGGGCCCATGCCTAGCTTCATGAAGAGTGTTGGCCCCAGCCAGGCTCTGACACTCCTCCAGATGAGGGTGGGGAGCAGACACTAAGTCTGAAACCATGAGAGGTAGCGGCCAAGCCTCAGCCACTCAGTAGTAGTGAGTTCGCAGAGGTAAGGAGGACCTTCATGTTTGGGCTTTTCTCTAAGTACCTCTCTCTGCACAGGCAGACAGGAGACGCCCACAGCATCTCCACTTGCCAATCTTTCAGCCCTGATCCAGAAGGCAAAGCCTGGAAATGCTCTTCCCAGAGATTGTGTCATCCAGCCCCAGGGTCCAGAGAAGCAGCAGAGGAGGGCCCAGGTTCAAATTCCAAGTCAATGTATGCCAACTGTGCCTCTTTCTCCTCACCTCTTAAATGTAGGGACATAAATATATCAGGGTTACATGAGTGCATGGCCCCAAAAAGGCCTCCCAAAACACCTGGGATGCTGTGTTAGTTACCTTTCCCATTGCTGTCTAAAATACACAAAAAAGCAACTTGGGGGGGGGGGGCGCAGATCTCTCTGCACTCACGGTTTGAGAGTACACAGTGCTGTAAAGCAGTCACAGTGCAGGAGAGTGCCACAGCTGGTCACAGTGCATCTGCAGTCAGGAAGCAGAGAGTCGAACAAACGAGCGAGGGTGCTCAGCTCGTTCTTTTTTTTTTTTTTTTTTTTTTTTTTTGAGACAGGGCTTCTCTGTGTAGCCCTGGCTGTCCTGGAACTCACTCTATAGACCAGGCTAGCCTCAAACTCCGAAATCCGCCTGCCTCTGCCTCCTGAGTGCTGGGATTAAAGGCGTGCGCCACCACTGCCTGGCTTTGGTTCTCCTTTTATTTCATCAGTCTGAGAACGCCAGACCATAAAATGGTGCCACATACATTTGGTGGGTCTTGCCACCTCCATGAACTCAACACAGAAACTCTCACTTCACTGATGGGCACAGAGGTTATCTCCTGGGAGATTCTAAATTCCAGCAAGTTAACATGACTAACTACCACACACTAAGTTTTCAATAACTGTTACCATTTTATAGATCAAAAGGACCTGCATAAGCTCAGATAGGTCAGCATGCATAGGTCTTGGAATATTTGTCACTACTCAAGTACACTGAAATTCTATTTACACTGCTCAAAATATGTGGTCATGATTTTTCTATGGCTTCCAAACACATAAACCACTTCCTGGGGCCGATCATAGGAAGTTAAAGGACCGAATCCAGGTGGCAAGGAGTTTGGCTCCCAGCTAGCTGTGCTGTCAGAAGCAGCAGCTTCTCAATCCTGGCCTCTCCTCTCAACTCTCTCAGCTGCTACAGGAGAGTAACCTGCAGTAGCCAGGAAGATGCTTCTACCCCACCACTGCCAGTTCCTACAGGGACACAGAAGGTCGAATTCTCCAGTTAGCTTAGGAGGCAAGTGGACAGATGTGGTCAGTGGGAACTTAAGAGTTCTTTGGAAAGTCAGTTGATTGGTGTTTTTCTGGGGCAAACATGTGAAGGAACATTTTGTTAACATGGACACAGGTGTGAAAGGCTAAGGCAGACTCATGAAGGAACATTTCGCTGAAGCAGACACAGGAGAGAGGATGCTCTGCTAAAGCAAGCACATGAAAAGACATGTGGTGAAGGATTCTTTGTTAATGATACACATGTATTAGTCCACCTTACATTGCATAGTTGAGCTGCATTTGTCAGGACACCATATTGAGAAACGCACCAAAAAACTTTTAGTGGTGTGCTACGGTTTCTTGCCGCTTCCGCAGACTCGGGTTGATTGGATGCACTTGCTAAGGCAAGATCTGTGCGGAGACAAGACTCATGCTGAGGCAAGGCACATGGAGGACACATGATGTTTAGAGGATATAAATAGGACTCCACAGAGTGACAAAGACAGAGTTTAGCTTGCTGGTACAGCTAGCTGTGAATGCTTGTGGGCCTCGCATGCTCTGATCTTCTCTTCCCTGAGAGAGACACAGCCAAGAATTCCTGGTATTCCTGCTGGTCTGAAGCTGAGGCTGAGGCCTCGCTGTCTCTGCTAGGTCCTGTCACCGAACTGCTGGTGTAGTGTCACTACTGTTGCTAACCTAACTACTGAACTGGATTGCTGGTGTATCTGTGAAGTGTTTGCGAGTAGATCGAGCTGCTGCCGCTGCCTGCTAACCTGTAAACTGAACTGCCGATTTCCAGACAACACAGACAGAAGTTGCTCTAAAGAACTTTTCTAAACAGGTCCACTTTCCCCCCTTCCCCGTATCCTTTCTTTCCCACGACCTCTGGTGGGTGGTGAGCTACAAGGGAGGTTAAAGCGTTTAAGAACCATCATTAAAAGTTACAGCGGTCGGTCCTCCAGTCTGAGCTGGGACTCACCACACTGCAGCACCCCAGGGGCCTGATGATGGCAGTCAAAATGGCCCAGGCTTGTGATTCCAGCTATTTGAGAAGCTGAGGCCAAGAGTTCAAGGCCTGTCTGGACTACAGAGTGAGGCCAGCCCATCAGAATCTTTAAAAAGAAAGTCTGAGAGTGCAACTCAGTGGTCAAGTGCTTGCTTAGCATGTGCACACCTTAGGTCCAGTCCCCAGCAGAGAAGAGAAGGGAGCCAGCTGTGGGCTGTCTTAAGCTAACCCAAGCAGCCGCTGGTCTCTGCCCCTGTACCACAGTTCTAAGGCAGGAGAGTACCACAGCCCTACCTGCCCACTCAGCAAAACCATGATTCCTTCTCACCAGACAGTTGGTCAGCAAGAGCCAGAGCCTGTTTTTTTTTTTTTTTTTTTTTAATCAGATGCCATGGGGAAAAATAGCTCTTGCTTTAAGGAACTTAAACATCTTAGAGTGTGGGTGGGGGTGTGTGTGACTGAACAAATAGTCACAGGTGGCTTCTGCAGGCTCATGTCCTTACCTGGCATATGATTCACTGTAGGTCCCTTATATGTCCCCTGAAGAGCACTTCATATCACCAACTGGACCTCTGGCACCTGCCACTGCAGTTTCCATTGTTCTGTCACATGTCCCCATCACTACTGCCCAGCTCCAAGGCCACATGGCCTACAAAAAGCATCTACCATTGGAGCCAAAGCTTGTCTCCTCCACCCCCGAGGTCTTCAGGGCATCATTTCAAAATGAAGGCCTGTGCAATTAAGCCAAGGTACCCAAAAAGAAAAAGAAGCTTTCAAATAAAGACTTGGATCTCTCATGAGTCTGGCTTCCCTGGGAATCTCATACCCTGCTGGAGCATTAATGTTGAACAAGATTGGCTTTTGAATCATATGTTTTCTTCACCAGGAGGGACAAGCTATCAATAGACACCTGGGACACGATTCAGTCTGTTGTAACTACAACTCTGACGCCATAAGGAGCTTGCAGAGAACTTTCTTCCATAGCTTCACTTCTATAGAAAAGATTTGCTATAACTCTTATACAGCGTTTACACAAGTAAAGGCAGTGCTGTAGACCACAGAATTGGTCTACAGTGATAAGCACCGACACCGGGACCCCATGATGACACAGATATTGGGAGACACCCTGGGGACAGCTCAAGGCTGAGAGCCAGGAAGACCCAAGAGGGAGGGCTTGAACTGAGTGCAGACGTGTACCTTACTAAAGTAAACTCATAATCTTATCAGGATTTTGCTGTGGGGAAATATGGTGAGAAACAGGCCCTTTAAGCTCTGTGACAAGCTCACCTCCTTTGCTAAGTCAAATGACAAAATGACAAGCAGTTTTCCTCCCCTTAGTCCCCCCCCACACACACAAAGGTCCAAATACCATGAGACCACTTCTCAGCCTCTCAGCCACTCTCTCAGTGTGTAGCTCCTCAACCCCACGTTTATGTGGCTGAGTCCTAGCCTGTGCCCTCCAGGTCAAGGCAGCTCCACAGGCCTACCAGACTGGGTGCTTGTTTGAAATCATTTGCAAGATCATGGAAGGGAAAAAAAAATCCCGACTTCTGCATAATGTTATGAAACGGTCCTTGGATCTGTCATTTATTCTTAATTGTAATTGAAGTAAATTACTAATCAACTTCAGAAAAACTAAAAAGAAAAAAAAAAGATGGGGGTGGGGCTGGGAAGAAAAGAGAATGTCACCATGTCTTTGCCCTCGTGAGTCAAATAGAGCTTGGTGTGGTGGCACACTCCTGTTATCCAGCACTTGGTAGGTAGAGGTGGGACTTCCAGAGTTCAAAGCCTGCCTCAAAAAACAGAGATACCCTGGGTCTTCTGCTAATTAAGATGTACAGCTTATTCCACCTGGGCCTTGTCTACCTAGTATCCAAGAGCCAAGACCACACAGTCCAAACCATTCTAGAGCCTAGTGCTGGCCCTTGGCAACAATACACCTTGTGTCTTCTGGGCCCTCCAGTGTTTGTGACCCCCAAACTCAGGCAGGGCATTTGCATATCTTGCTTTCCTTTCATTCCAACTTAACCTGCATTTAAGCTGAGCAGGTCAGCACAGGCTCTGCAGGAATGCCAGCAGTAGTCTCTGCATGCACAGACCCTCAGTGACCCCTGGGAAACCATCCATCTGTTGTGTCCAGGTAGCTCTCAGTCAGCTGCCACCTGTCCTGCCCTCTCCAGTAAGCCCTGTATCGCTGCATCTCACTTTGCTTTCTACCTACTCCTCCAGTTCTGCACCAATAGGATTCTCCTCAGGCTGGCTGCAGAGCCTGGATCAGCTTCCACAACCTCTCCTCATCCCTGCTGCCTACAAAACAAACACAAATTAGCCAAAGGACAAAGGAGTTTCACTTACAGAAAGGTCAGGGCTTTAGAAATTACCAAGCCTGAGAAAATCACAAGGTTGCTGAAGGGTCTGAACTCTCCAGCAGTGGCTTCTAGAGCTGACCTCATTTACATTTCAACAGAGACCTGGGTCAACTGCTTCCATTCTTTCTTAAACATTGTTACCAATTTTAAGTGTAGGTGCGGGTTCCAGACAGACTCTGTTCTTGGCAGTTGTCTACTCTTGGGAAGCCTAAGCTCAACACCTGACATCCATCCCCCTGCCCCTCAAAGGGTTCTTTCTCCCTCGGTCATTCCCTTGGCTGCCCTCATCTTCCACCATGTCTCTCAAGAAGTGCCTCCTGTTTGAGATCCTGGGAAACTGTCCTTACTACCTATGACCATTTGAATGAGCTGGCTCCCATAGGCTCAAGCATTTGAATACTTGGTCCCCAGTTGATGATGCTGTCCAGGGTGGCTTAAGAGGTGTGGCCTTGATGGAAGAGGAGGTAGGCTTTGAAGTTTAAAGACTCTCTCCATTCTGGGTTCTCTCTGCTGTTTGCTGTCAGTTCAGGATATTCCTGAACATGAACAAGGCCTCGGCTTCCTGTTCCTGAGGCCTTGCTGTTGCTCCCCCATCATAGACTCTGACACTGGAACTGTAAACCCAAATAAATTCTTTGTTTTGTAAGTTGATTCGGTCATGGTGTTTTATCACAATCACAGAAAGTAACTAAATCACTGTGCTTCTTCTCAGAGACTCCTGCTGGGGGGTCCCCACTTAAGAATCTTCCCAGTGAGCGGGTGGTGTTGGTGCACGCCTTTAATCCCAGCACTCAGGAGGCAGAGGCAGGCAGATTTTTGAGTTCGAGGCCAGCCTGGTCTACAGAGTGAGTTCTAGGACAGCCAGGGCTACACAGAGAAACCCTGTCTCGAAAAAACAAATGAGAGAGAGAGAGAGAAAGAGAGAGAGAGAATCTTCCCAGTGCTTTTCCACTGGGTGTCTGTCTATTCTTACAGAGTGTCTCTGGACTTAAATTGTCCCCACCAGGAAAAAAAATGTCATGATGACCTAAAACTCACTCTCCTTTGCATCACCTCTTACAGACAGTCTGGTCTCAGAATGGGAGCACCAATAACATCCATTTCACCTTTTCACTGTGTTAGAGAAAGTGGTAGGTGCCCAGAATCACACAAACCAGGCATGGTAGCACAGGCCTAAAACCCCAGCTTTGAGGAGGCAGTACAGAGTCAGAAGTCCAAGATCTCCTTGGTTACATAGAGTTCAAGGCCAGCCTGAGATGCATTCAACCCTGTCTTAAAAATAAAAGCCCTCTGCCTAGCTGTACATATGGGGCTTCTCCAATATATACTTACCCTTAGTCTGGCTTCTTTTGCCCAAAGACAATGAAAAGCATAGACATTTAAAGATGTGTGCTAATCAGTACCTTCAAGAAATCCACATGGTGAACATGGAGGAATGCCTCTCAGTGGGAGTATGCTTAGCTTCTTTTGTTTGTTTTGTTTTGGTCTTTTTTTTTTTTTTTTGTTATTGTTTTTGTGAGACAGAGCCTCCCTATATAGCTCTGGCTGTCCTGGAACTTACTATGTAGACCAGGCTAGCCTCAACGTCACAGAGATCTGCCTGCCTACACATCCTATTCACCGCCAAGCTTGGCCTATGCTTGGAGACTTCGGGACACTGAGCAGCAGCAGCCAGCTCCAGCAGTGAACAAGGGCAGAGAATGGTTGTACAAAGAAAGCTTCTCAAGTTGCTGACCTGAGTTAAACAGGAGGCCAGAGGGAGGAAAGGACATCCTGCCAGGGAGACAAGGCAAGCCCTCCGTGGTCGCACATGGCTACCTCACCAACTACCTAAATGTAGTCCATGCATGTTGTCTCCATAGGCTGTCAGGTGCCAAGGGAAAAGGCCCTCTGGAGCCTGCCCCATGTGGTTACATACGTCTCAACTTTAAAACTGCATCTCCAGATGAGCCTTCCTTTGGGACACCATGTGTGAAGTGAGATGTACGGTCCCATGTCTTCCACTGGCTGGGTGCTTTTTCAAAGTCTGCCACTTCCTTTACGCTCATAAATACCACTTCACTCAGTGTCCCCAACAGCACTCCACGTAGCTCATCATCTGTAAGATCATGGCTCCACCAGTTTCTAGCTTTGTAAACCACTGCAAGTAAATGGCCTCTCTGTGACTGTTTCTTTCTCTTCTGGTGGGGATGCTGCTTGCACCCCCCCAACCCCCCCCACATATGTGGGGTGGTACATACTCTGAGTTGGCCTATGGGAACTATCACAGCAGGAGCGTAGTCACGGCTAGGATCCTTCAGCAGGGTGCACCCATGATTTCAAACTCACTTGCACAACAGTCTTGAGGCAAAGACTGGTGGTAGTTTATTAAAATTTATTTCCCTTCTGAGTTTGAGGCCAGCCTGGTCTACAGAGTGAGTTCCAGGACAGCCAGGGCTTGTCTCAAAAAAAACAAAACAAAACAAAATTATTCCCTTTTCATCCTGCACACAAAACCTCCATTTCACACCTACCCAAAGACTAGGTGTGGCCATGTGATGATTTCTGGTCAACAGGATATGACTGGTTGTACCCCTTCTAAGCATGGCCTGCAAAAGTCCTTTTTTCTGCTTTCTGTCATTTGCCTGACTGAATCAAGCCAGCTGGGAAAGAGCCCTGTGGAAGACACAGGTCCTACGATGAAAGCACAGACAAAGGCCATTCTTCAGAGCCATGATCCCATACCATCATCCCATGGTCCAAATAAGGTTTTGTTGTATCTACACCAACACGCACTTGGCAGGCCACAGATAGACCCTGAGCTGGAGGAAGGGCCAGTACTGAATTGTGGAATGTGAGTGATGTCATTGGTGGTACCTGTTCAGTGTGCTCCTCATCCTTTACCTTCCTGTAAGAGGGGCTACTTCCTCATCCCCTCTCTGGAAAATCTTCTACCACAGTCACCAAATCAAGCAGGCATCCCACAGTAGGTGGAGGGACACGTAATGTTGATCACAGTGACTAGTTCAAGGATAGCCACTACCTGGCCCAAAGCAAGAGTGGCAAGAGTTGCTGAAGCTGCCAGCAGAAAACATGGCCTCTTGTTTAGGTGAGATTACTGGTTGAAGATAAAGATGCTTCAGGAACCCTGGTAGCTGTGGGAGGGTCTTGCTAAAGAAGTCAGGAAAAAGCAGAGCTGAAGAGAGCTTTTCCCTGTGGCTTGTTGGGGTTCTTGAATCCATTACAGTTGATTCCCATTTCCCAGTTACCCTGATCATAAACCTCCTTACTTAAGGTGATTAGAGCTAGTTCTCATAAATTTATAAGGGCAAGTTACCAGTTTACCAGCTTTGCCCAGATAGCCCTGGTTCCTTGGGGCCTCTGATTTAGGCATCAGTGCCCTACACACACACACACACAGAGAGAGAGAGAGAGAGAGAGAGAGAGAGAGAGAGAGAGAGAGAGAGAACTGTCTTGATAATCCCATCTTCATGGTACACAGACTGTTACCATTCTCTCAATGACCAGGGTTCTATCAGGCCTTCTTTCTGTATGGCTACAGCTGGTGAGTCTCCAGGAGAGCACACACACAAGGCAACCACCCACCTCTCCTTTATTTTCAATGAACTTCTGTCTTATTAAAGGTTTCTTGAAGTAAGCAGTGAACTGGGGCAGATTGGAAGTTTCTGTGAAATTTTGCACATTTCCTCTAATGTTTCCCTATAATAGAATTTAACTAGTAATATTTGTACACTTTGGTTTAAAGCAACATAGTTGCAATCCCAGGTATTAACAAATTGTGAAATAGGATGTAAATTATTTTCCATTGTTAACTATTCAGAATCTCATTGCTATATAGTGTATACCCCAAATAAAGCAGGATGCTTTGTAAGATTTATAATCCACTTGCTTCATCTCAAACACTGTTAGGCATTACAAGGCTTTGACTTAGGGGCTTTGACTTAAGATTCCTACCTGGTTAAAGCAATCCTTTTTCACAGAGGAGACTTTTTTTTTTTCCTGAGGCTGCTTAGTTCCATGCTGCCATTCTCTTCCTTTCTGGTGAAAGCTAGCCTGGCCAATCCATCCTTTTCTGCCCCTGTATTCACTGCCAGGCTTTAAGACCATTGGTCATCCTTCCAGTGTGAGAGTGCTTTAGTAAGAAAAAGACTGTTCTAGCTTCCTCTCTTGAGCTCTGAGCCTCTTCTTTCTTCCTTGCCCTGTGCGCTCTAGACTTCCCAAAATAAAAGCCAGGAGTTCCGACTCCATGAGGAATCTTTAAAAATAGTTTTTAAAAGCTACATAGGGTGTGTGGGGGTGTGTGTCAAGGTAGCTGTTTGTGTGCAGACTTTCTCTTGGGATTCTGGATTCTGTCCATAGAACATTATTTATAGAGGTTTTGCAACCTGGGGTGTAGTGAGTGTCGATGTATTGTGTATGACCCACAGGCTGATTTTGTGCACGTTTGCCCCGACAAAACCATATCCTGTTCCCTTTTCTTGCCTTAGACAAAACCATATCCTGTTCCCTTTTCTTGCCTTACGTATTAGTGCAGGTCCCTAGATCTTCGTGCTTCACTTCTGTGGGTGGCAAAGGAGAAGGCAGCCGCCAGCGCAGTGGAGAGGGCAAAGCGAATCTGTCTGTTAAGAAAGTGTGGGACAGAACAAAGAGCACACATCCTTTGCCAACTGTCTTTGGAAACAGGCTCAGTTCGCTCATGCGCAGGAAGAAGGCAGGCCCGGGATAGTGTGGGCAGGAACAGGCAGAATGACCCCCGGGGGATCATGGGTTTGTTGGAGTTTCCAGCACCTTTCATCCTTTGTCCCCACTTCTGATTCACATGCATATTACCCTGACCAACTCCACACTAAAATACCCCCTCCCCTCCTCTGAAAGGTGGGGGGAGCTTCTAAATATTTATGAGGCGGTCTCGTCCTCTGGTGCTCTTGTGGCGCTAATGAATGCGTGCCTGCGCACAGGGACCCAAAACCGGGCAAAAGGACCGCTACACAGCTCCTGGCCTCGCAGTTCCCAGGCCCGGAAGAAAGCGGGGAGGATGAAGGGAGGAGAAGCTGTTGCCAGGAGAGAAACAAACGGTCCGCCACACAAAAGAAAGAACTGAGTTCCATCTTTGCCCGCTGGAGCGCTCTGGAGTGGGTAGGAATGCGCGTGAGGCAGGGGAGTAACTCGCCCGATTCCCAAGTCGGAAATGAAGAGTTTCCTAGGAGACAAAGAAACTACCCGCATTTTCTTTTAAGTCCCACTTTCTCCAGTTAGAGTCTGGACCTCTCACAGAAGGTGTTAGGGTCCTTTATGCACTGTTTTCATTAGGGAGCTAAATTCCATCTGAAAGTGAACTCTCCCTAAATATGTTTGCGTGTAAGTATCTCTAATTTTAGCTTGGAATGTAAATCACCTGTAGTAACAGGTGGTCTGTGTGGTAATAGAAAGAATGATGTATTCACACATTGGAAATGAACAGGGGACATCGGAATGACTGGAATATCAAACACCAGAAAGAATCGTCTTCTGCCCTTTTAATCCTCTGCCTAGCCCCCACTGGCTCCCTTCTCCAGACACCAGGAGCTGAGGACTCCCTCAATGTCACTCACAAGCGTTGAAGTCACCTATACAATGCTGTTTATTTTCCTTTGTAGATCTCAATATACAAAAAGATTACGCTTTTATTACTTTAAAACACTCATTCTGGATGCAAGAGATAAATAACATTGGCTCCCCCTCATCTATCTTCCTGGGATTTTTTTTTTAAAAAAAAAAAGGAAATCCTACCTCAGACCTGCCCATGGCCCAAACTTTGCTCTTCTTTCTAAAGGGAGGCAAAGCAGAAACGGAGCCCTAACTTCCCCCCCTGAACACACGAGGTTCCCCCACACAACTCTGTGACACCCTATAAATCAGTTGTAGAACATTAAGACTTCATGTTGGAAAACTCAGAAGAACACGTCTCCAGTATCCCACCCTGCCCTGTCACCCAGATCTGGCTACTTGATTCTGTTTACTCCCCATAGGAGAAAGACTGATTCTTGTGCTTCTGCACAAGGGCATTTTGTAGAAAACTGGAAGTTAGTAAGAATATTCAGTAAACATTTGAAGTGAGCATCGCATAACTTTGATCAAAAGAATGTACATGTAGATTTCGTCACCATTTTGTGTGGAAGGAGGATTGAATGTGTAAGCACAACTACCTTGTGATTGTCTATCATTGTGGCTTCTACTCCTGTGATCCTTCCAACTGGCTTTTCTGGGATCTGCAAAGGACTCCACAGAGCTCTCGATTGATTCAGAGCATGCTTTTAGAACCACTGAGCAGACTGAATACAATTCGTCTCAAGTTTTTTATTTGGGTTGGCGTTTTGATACGTTTGCTTGCTTGCTTGCCTGTTTTGAGACACTGTCTTCTCCCTAAGGAATCTTTGACTCAGTTGGAGCTTGTAACCATCTTTTTGCCTCTGCCTTTCCAGGGCTAAAATCCTGGGTGTGCCACCATGAGTTGGTTTCCTGTAAGTTACGAGCCTTTAAGAAATGTCTCTATTCTTCTGGACCGATGTCACCAGGTAACTTCACCTTAAAAATAGTACATTAAAATATCCTATACAGGGATAGGCGGTAGGAGGGGCTGTATTTTAAAACGTAAGAGTCACAGGAGGAGGAAAGGTCAGGCTCTTGTTCTACCGTCGTCCTCTGGTAGAACATACTAGAATATGCTAGAATGAGGTTCCATGAAAGCCCAGGTATAACCTTAGGGGTCGGGAAGAACATCAAAGAGTGAAGTTATCTGACAGGGCAGAGGGAGCTGAGGATGGACACAGAGGGTACACATTTGTCCAGGAAAATTAAACAATCTAAGAAACTTGCTACCTACAAAATCGCAGTGCCTATTTTAATCACATTGTTCACATTAGGAAGAAAGGGGTGTAGGTATTCTCATGCACAAAATGAGGCTTTTGGAATGGAAAGATTTCTGCAGGCAATTTGATGATAAATGCCAACATACAGGATTCTGTATGCCTTTGGGCTATAATCTCACTTCTAGGAATTTTGTATAAATTATCATGAATGAACACAGACAATAATTTTATTCTACATGGAATAAAATAAAGGGGGAAGATTTGGATTTTATTATTTTAAGTATATTATTTAAGTATCATTAAATATTTTTAAGTATTTATTTACCTCATTATGTTTTGCTTATCTGTCATTTCTGTAATAAACATGAATTAACTTTTAGAAGAAATAGGGAATGAAGTTAGATTGGAGAAAAAAGTCTGTCCTCATCTTTGGGATCCACATGAGGGTTAGTTGTCTTTTAACAGTGGGCATAGATCCTAGGGCTGGCACACTCTAAGCAAGCACACTATCCCTGAGCTCTGTTTAGCCAAATCCTGGGAAATTTCAGGGAAGTAACCTTGCTCTGAAGTTATGAATAAATTCAAATATACATTTCTAAAATTATTATTCAAACAATCTCCCATTTGCTCTTTAAGGTGCAATCAAATATGCAGAAAGTCCTGTTGCAGTAAGTCGTGCTGTTCTCTGAACTAGGCCTGTTCCTCCAAGACTTTCTACTGCAACTGCTTCACCCCGGAGTGCCTCAAAAACAGAAAGGCATCATCAAAGGCAGCCTATCTCAAACCAGAACATGCTCTCCATGTTTGTATTTAAACAACAAGAACAAATGAGCCATTTAACTTGGTGCTGCAGTGGTCTCCCCACGGAGGCTTCCACACCCGCACACTCTCTCCCCATGGAGGCTCCCACACCCGCACACTCTCTCCTCGTGGAGGCTTCAGCAAGGCTTCACTTATGGCATGATTTTTACTCCTCAAGCATTTAGAAACACTTGACTATGGAGACATCCAGCCAGATCTTTTCAAAGCTTAAAAGTATGCTTTGCATGTCTTCCTAGATGGACCCGCAGCCTACCCCCCAGCCATCTCCAAAGGAATCTGGAGTGGCTGCCATGCACTCTCCAGCCTGAAACTGCTGCTGAAGACTGGAATCATTTCCCAGCTGAGCCGAAATCCACACTGAATTTAAGTTTGCTGGCTAACTGCCATGTTCCAAACCACCCTGACCTGTCTTCCTCTGTTCTCTGATGCTGGTTCACACAGGTACAAACTTGTTCAAAGGAGTCGCTTTGTAGGCAGGGGGAGACTCTACCCAAGAAGTTACACCCAGGATGATATAATCACTCTTTCTTTCCCTTTTTTTGTCCATTCAGATAGCCAGGGTATTTGGTGTGTGGGAGCAAATAACCATTTTCTTTTTCTTTTGTTTGTTTGTTTGCCTGCTTGCTTTTTTATTTTTTAAGACAAGGTCTCTTATAACCCAAGCTGGCTCAGAGCTCTCTGTAAGCTGAGACTGACCTTGAACTCTTTTTTTTTTAGAGGCAGGGTTTCTCTGTGTAGCCCTGGCTGTCCTGGAACTCATTCTGTAGACCAGGTTGGCCTCAAACTCAGAAATCCGCCTGCCTCTGCCTCCCGAGTGCCGGGGACCTTGAACTCTTGACCCTTCTATTCCTTTACCTCCTAAGCACTACCTAAGCCTGCAACGCCATGCCCAACTCATATTTTTTGAAATTTTTTGATGAGTCAGTCAATCTAATTGCATGGTTTATTCATATCTTTTAATTAATCTTCAAGTCATCTGCAGAATTGAATCTTAAACATGAATTTTTACAGTATAAAGAATTCCCATTGCATAATTTTTTTAAGTCCTTTTTTGTTGTTGTTGTTTGTTTTTCTTCCTTACCAACATTCAAGCATGTGGCTAAGGCATCTAACACTGTTTTCTAAATGCTTCATGGGAGAAGCCCTGTGGCTTCATGGGAGAAGCCCTGTGGCTCTCAGCTGAGCTAGTGGCTATCAGGGGAGGGGAGATTCACCTCACAGATAACTTTCTTGAACTCTAAAACCTAGGCCAGTCAATGTTTCTTTTATTTCACTGTATGTTGGACTCTCTAAGACCGAAAACAAAAATGCAACTTGAAAACCAACCGTCTCATCTAGACTTTCACCCACCGGTGCAGAGTTACACAAAGACACGAAAACAGGGCAAATCAAATATGGGGTCCGCTACCCCTAGCCACTGGCCTCCAAGGAGTGTTCATGCTTGCTTAAAGAGTTGTTACAATGTAACTTTGTTGAGCTTTCTCTCCGCTGTTTTTGGTTGGTTGGTTGGTTTGAGGGTTTGTTTGTTTGTTTGTTTCTATCACTAATTTTTCCAATAACAATAGTAACATGTTTTTTCTGGATTGTTAAAACCAACTCATAAAAAGGAGAAGAATGAGGAATCAGAATTTCATAACCCTCAATTTTAAGCAGAATTCACCTATAAAATGAGTCTTCCTGAACTATGAATGGAATGTGTTTGCATAACTGTAATTCCGCCAAAGGCTTCTAAACTGTGAACTAATTACGGGATCTAATTTTGGAGCCTCCCGAAGTGAGTCTCTGAATCAGTTATCTTCTGCTTTTCTCTTGCATGCCACCTTTCTCCCCCCACCCACCCCCTCACCCCACACATTTCATTAGGAATTAAAAACCATGAGAGACAAAGTACAAGCTATTTATATTTTATCAAGTTTCAAGATAATGAGAAATATTTTATCCCAGTTAGCACTGCAAAAGAATCAGGTGACTCTGAAACCAAGATTTTGACATGATGGAAAAGAAAAGTGATTGTGAGCAGTTAACTCCCAAGAATGTCAAAACACAATTCTGGGAAAGATGGTTACTTGTTGATCTTGATATCTCCTTTTTAATCAAGACGCACCTCCTGGTGCTCTTTTCTATATTTGCACAGGAGTACAGTGTGGTGATGGAGAACAGCAGGTACCACACACCACAAGGCAGGAGTTCAAGTCCTGCTCCTTCCTGTGGTGAATGACAACAGGCTGTCACCTAATTCCTCCCACCTCAGTCAGCCCCCACCCCCACCCCAAACGCAGAGCTAACCATATTTGTTCAGACTGGTTCAAGAGCTTCTCCACAAAAACTAAAGGAGACGGTGTTTGTTACCTAGTCTAATTACGTAGAGAAGGTTCCAGTGGATACCATGATTACACCAAGAACAGTGTGAGAGTCAAGACACTTTAACTCCATCAAGACTCTGCCTTTTCATATGTGGAAGTGAGATGATGGAAATCGGGCTGCAGGGACAAAAGCAATCACTATTTATTTATTTATTCTTATTGAGTAACATGGACTCAGCTAGAAATAGTTTAAGAAAAATTATATATATTAAAATTATATATATGTATGTAAAGTGTGTGTGTGTGTGTGTGTGTGTGTGTGTGTGTGTGTGTGTAATGCTCCTATAGGGTCCCACCAGACAGCTTAAAGAGTAAGGGTACTTTTAGCCAAGCCTGATGGCCCAAGTTCAATCTCCAGGACCAACATGGTGTCAGGCAGGAACCAATCTTCACAGTGTGTCCCCTGACCACCACATGCATGCTCTCCACACGGGGTGAATAAATAAATAAATAAACATTTCATTTAAAAAGCAAAACAAAACACTTCTCTCTTCTTACTTATGTCATTTTCCGTTCTCTCAATCAAACTTTTCATTACATGAGGCTGCTGGAATCCCACAACTACTAGAAGACAAACAAACAAAATCCTATACTATGAAAGCATGAGGAAACTTAAAAAGTCCCAGGAAAAGGCATTAGTAGCCTAAGTCAGAAGCACTGGAGAAGTTGGAACCTCTGAAGAGAGGAGAGTCCCAGCAGGCAAAGCGCCAAAGAGTGAGCCACCTGTGGCCCCTCCCCCTCTCCCCTCTTCACTGCCCTATATGGTCTTGGTGCCCAGGGGTAGTAAATCACCAAATACACTTGAAGTCCTCCTACCAACAGAAGGTAAAGAGGGAAGCTGGCACAAGAAGTGCTAACACTGCAAACTGTTCCAGGGGCAGCTCTCATGGGTGTGCAGAAGCAGGAGCTGACACCCCTGTCTCTATTTCGTTAAGAAGCAGCACCGTTTCAGAGATTTTCCCCATAGCTCACACTGTCATTACTGCCTGTTGAATCACATGGGAGATTCATTTGGGGTGAGCCCTGGAAGTTTTTCAGTCAGAAGAACATAGCTTCTGAAGTGCCTATACCAAGTCTTGTAGGTAACTGTGTTCCAGAGTACCAGTTGCGGAAGAGCACAACCCATGGTCCTTCCATTCATGGACGGTTCTCCTGTAAGTGTTCTCTACTATGGACCGTGTGCCTGTTTGCATGGAGTTTTAGGGTCATGCACTAGGTGCCCCTGGTACTTGTCTTTAATCCCAGAGCTCAGGAGGCATAGGCAGGCAGAACTCTGCAAGTTCAAAGCCAGCCTGGTCCACAGAGCAAGTTCCAAGATAGCCAAGGCTACACAGAGAAACCCTGTCTTAAACGATGCCCCCCCCCCCCCCCCCCAAAAAAGGGGCACACATCCTGGACACCAGTGATCTCAACTCATAATGGTGCCTCCAGCTGTTCTAATTGGTTCTTGTGGGTAACCACTCTACAGAGAGAATGTGTCTCCAACTGCCTCTCCCAAGCCTTCTGAACACCTCAGGTCCATAAAGATGGCCTGAGGCCCACAACTGAGGTCCATTGCCAGAAGGCATGTGCAGCAAGGACCCTCTCTCTCAGGAGTTCTTCAGTGTATGAATGTGGGGCTCTCAGCTCTCTGATGTGCTCACAGGTACATCTGGGCAGAGCTTGCTTCTCATCTCAGTTTCTTTCCTGTAAACATTTTGTCTCCCCAAAGGATTAAAACCTGAGTGGTTGCCACATTTCTTTGCAGAAAAGGTGACCCTGAGTGCTTCCACATGACCTTTTACTGTAAAAGCGGGGCTCATGGCAGACCTTGACACTGGTTCACTGCCCCCACTTTGCTCAGAGCCTGATGGGGAATGGGGTAACAGGGAACCTGGAATACATGGGCCTGGGCCTTTGTCTCTCTGGACCTGGGGTGTGTGGCTGTGATGGGAGAGAGCACCTTCTGCCCAAGGTTGCAGCAGGAGAGCTACCGGATAAACATTGAAAATAATATCCTGGGGTGAGGGCCAAGGTCATGGCCAATGAGTGCATCCAAACCAGTCATAAATTAAAGTAACCTGGAAAATGAGGAGCTAGGGTACAGGAGCCAGAATGAGGCACTGAGCTACAGGGAGAGCCAAGATGAAGACAGGGAATCGGTGCCATCGTTGAAGGTCTTCACTGCTGGGCCACAGCAGAGCTACACTCCCCAAGGCGGGGGTGGGGGGGGAGCCAGGTCTTCCAGGCAGCAGCCCTGAGCTTGCAAACTTACCTGTTAGAACATTCCACATGCTCCCAGATAGCCCCCAAAGTTGACTTTGCTCCCACATTTAAAACTCCTCACTTAGGGGAAATCTCCAGTTCTTCTAGCTCAGAACAAGCCCCTGTAGCTGTGGAGCCAATTCCAGGCTGATGGCTGTTACCTTTATCCAAAGAAAAACAGACCCTCACCTCTATGATGCCCTTAGAAATATCCGCAGTACAGTGAGCCAAGGAGATCCCCAGCAGTTTCGAGAGCTCACAATGCACAGTGAAGATGAACTTATGAGACTGCGTGGAGGGGAAAGAGACAGACGGCCCCTTACTTTACCTAATCGCCACCCATATGCTTCCTTCTCTTCCTCTTGGGGTATATCTATATGTATAGGTATATGATGTATATATATGTTTGTGTGTGTGTATGTAAATGTATATGTGTATATATATATTCATAAGTACCATAAGACTCCAAAGGGAATCTGAGCTCTTGGCAATTATTAACTTCAAAGCCTGGCAGAAGGGCTGGGCTCTCTGTTAGAGGTGTGGTCGATATAAAAACCCACCATGGGCTGGCGAGATGGCCTCAACCTACCAAACGCTGTGACCCTTTAGTATATTTTCCAGGTGGCAGAAGGAGAGAACCAACCTTATAACGCCTACAAAAGACCTCTAGGTTCACACTGTGATACATTTATGCAAGCATGCACACACACACAAAAGAGAGAAACATTTTTAAAAACTTCAAACTCCCTGAAAAGACAGTTCAAAGCCTACGTCCACGATGCTACAGATCTCTAAGTATAAACTTGGCACACATACAGGTGAAGGCACACTGGCACCTGCTAAAGATCCAACTGTTCAATTCTTGGGGAAAAAATTCTGACCAAAAAAAAAAAAAAAAAAAAATCGAAGACATCCAGTTCTCTCCAGTTCTTCTTAACTTTAATCTATTAGTGACCATCGGTGATTATTCCTCCTAAACTACCTGGATTTGGAATGTAACAAGTTCAGTAAAATGCCTGTCTCTGCTCTGTCCTGTCTTCTCCACCCACTGCCAGAGGGAAGGAGAGAAAAGGAGGGAAAGCCCAGGGGCCTCACTGGCCTGAACAGGATGGAACAGGATGAGAAGGACATCCAGGTGGCCTAGTATTCAGCCAGAACTGATTGTGACTTTCTTCTCTGCGTTTCCTAATGAAGATCTAAAATATTTAAGATTTTAGAAACAAGAAAGTGAAGAAGAAAGAAAGAAAGAAAGAAAGAAAGAAAGAAAAGCTTGCTTTATCCAATTCATTGGCCAGTGATCACTTTTGTTAAAACCTTTTATCTTCTGGTAAGAAAACTCAAGAATAGCGGCAGTGGTGGCACACGCCTTTAATCCCAGCACTTGGGAGGCAGAGGCAGGTGGATTTCTGAGTTTGAGGCCAGCCTGGTCTACAGAGTGAGTTCCAGGACAGCCAGGGCTATACAGAGAAACCCTGTCTCGAAAAACCAACCAAAAAAAAAAAAGACAAAAAAAGAAAACTCAAGAATGCTTCAGGATTGTGTTTCCTGCTTTGTATACAAAGATATAAGCATGGAAAACATCTCTCTCTCTCTCTCTCTCTCTCTCTCTCTCTCTCTCTCTCTGCCTCTGTCCCTTCCCCCTCCCCCCTCTCCCCTTTCCTTCCCCCTCCCTCTCTCTGTCTCACTCTGGATATGGTCTTACTCTGCAGCCCTGGCTGGCCTGGAACTTGCTAATACACCAGCTGGCCTCACACTCACAGAGATCCCCCTGCCTATGTTTCTTGGCTTGAGGAGGAAACTGTCGGATAAGAGGAGATTGAGAAACAAACAGCCACTGAATGAGGTCTGGAAAATGGTCTAGTGATCCCCAGGGGCATCAGCATGGTTAGGTCCAGTGTGCTTCCGGGGCTGAATGTTTTCTTCTTCCCAGTGGGGGCTCACTCTGGTGTGCACAGTGGGAGGAAGGGTTACTATCCCAACAGTGGCCAAGAGCTCAAGGTAATTGTCTTCTGGCTAGAAGGGCTGTAATTTGGAAATGACTAAGTACTAGCAACACTGTGTCTGGTGACCAGAGGCCCACACCCTGTTCCTTTCTCTGCCTTTCTCTGACTGACTCCCTCTGCTACTTTAGGGAAGTCACTGCCTCTCTCTGACTTACATTTTGCCTTGTTTACTAAGAACTTTCTCCATAGAACTGTGTGTTCTCCCTGATCTGTCTTCAAGCTACAAGATCCTAGAATCACAACAACCAATATCATCAAGGAATGTTAAGATTAGTATTTGAGCAACTAAATCCTATATTCGAGCTACAAAGCCATCCCTATGGCACCTTAAGTGTTCCACCAGTATCGTTTTATCCCACTTCCGGGAACATCCCGAGTGTGTCTTCACGCCATATCGATAAATCCTGACCACTGGGGAGAAATCTCTTACTTTATAAACAGAGCAGCAATTAGGAGAACTGATATTTATCTGAACAAGGAGAGCAGTTATTTATTGAACACCTACAGTACCAGGAAATGGTTACACCTTATATTAGTCAGGGTTCTCTAGAGTCACAGAACTTATGGAATGTCTCTATAGATTGAGGGAACTTATTGGAATGACTTAACAGTCTGCAGTCCAGTTAACCAATAATGGACAGCTGTGAAGGGGAAGTCCAAGAATCTGGTAGTTACTCAATCCCACAAGGCCAGTTGCTTCAGCTGGTCTTCTGTATAAACTGGAATCCTGAAGAAGTAGGTTCCAACAGATGTGCTGGCAAGTAAGTACAAGCAGGCAGAGAAGAAGGAAACTTTCCCTTTTCCATTGTCCTTATAAAGGCCTCCAGCAGAAGGTAGGGCCCAGATTAAAGGTGTGTATCATCACACCTGCACTTAAGCTTTTCTCTGTTTGGAATTTGTTCTCTCCTAGGCTGGCCTTGAACTCAGAGATCTGATTGTCCTCGCTGCCTGGGATTAAAGGTGTGTACTATCTTGCCTGGGCCTAACCTTTTCACAGCAACTGTGCCTCAAGATCCAGATCAAAAGCTTATGTCTTCCAGCCTCAAGATCCGGATCACGGGTGTGCCCTCCATGTCTGGACTGTAATTCATTCCAGATAGAGTCAGGTTGACAACTGGGAATATCCACCACACACCTTGACACCCATTTCATCTCTTACCTTTGCAGCAGTTCTCTGAACTGCTATCTTGTTCTTTAGCAATACCTTGCCCGTGTCCCCTGAGGGTTTACACATTGGGGTCCTCGGTGGGATGAAAGGACCTTAAAGAGGTGAAAGCCGTCACTACATCTGGGGGTGCTGCCCTCGAAAGGACTTCCAGAGTTGTGTGGAACCCCAAGTCAGTGCTTGAGAGGGTTGCTGTAAACAGAGCACCCGGCCTGTCACCACATGCACCCTCTTACAAATGCCCTTGCTATGATGCCATCTTCTGTGACACCATCAGCAGAGACAGGCAGAGAGGGTGGCATACTGTACAGATGTCCAAATTCTAGAATGTGGACCAGATAAACCTTTTCTTTCTTTCTTTTTTCTTTTTTAAAAACGCTATTGGGCACACCATCATAGTCATGGAAAACACACAGACACCATCTTACAGAAGAGGGAAGTAAAGTCCTAGAAAGAGGAGATAAATCTGCATAGGTCACTCAGCTCAGGCTCAAAGCCACATCTCTGGCTCTATACTAATATTCCTGGGCACTGCTCTGCACTCCCATACTCATTGGGAACATTAAAAAACAAGACCACATTAACGACAGCTCTTTCTTAAAGGTAAGACTTCGTGCTTTGCTTGAGATTCACATAATCTTGCTGTGTAGCCAGGCTGGCCTCGAACTCACAGTCCTCCTACCTTCACCTAGGATGATAGGTGCTTGCCCTTCGGCCCTCCTTCTGGCAACTTGTTTTTGAATAACCTCTGTGCTTGGAACAGGGCTTATACATAATCAGTTCCCACTAAACATCTGGTTTGTGAGAGCCAGCACCTGCTTTCTGGCAGACCCTACTGCCTTGTAGCTATGTCCTGGATAATTCTCTGAGGCTTGGAAAATCTTTTTTAATTGCCTTAAATTATGTGTATGTATGTGTTGATATGCCACGTCTGTGAGAGTGCTCACAGAGGCCATTGGCACTGGATCCTCTGGAGTAGGAGTTCCAGCAGTTCTGAGCCATCTGATGTGAGCTACCAGATATGGGTGTTGAAAATTGAACTGGGGTCCTTTCGGAAATCAATATGTGATGCTAACCACCAAGCCATCTCTCCATCCCCATGGGGAATATTTCTGACATGTGTTGCCCCGTCAACAGCCACTAGCCACATGTGGGTATCAGGTACTCGAAATGTGGTCAGGTGGCTGAGGAGCCACATTTTAGATTTCATTTAATGTTTATCAACAAAAGCAGCTGAATGTGACTTGAGGCTGTCATCTCAGACAGTGTGGCCTGAATGTGCATGACATGCTTGAGAAACAGTAAGAATATGGTTTGCATGTAAAAACAAACAAACAGAAACCCACACTATTTGAGATTAACTGCCTTGGCCAGGCATGGTGGCACATGGATTTAATCCCAGCAGAGATGCAGAAGCTGGTAGATCTCTGTGAGAAGTCAACTGAGTCTACGAATAGAGTTCCAGGACAGCCAGGCTGAGAACTCCTGTCTTGGAGAGTGACAGAGATGAGGGGTGGGGCAGGAGGGAAAGGAGGGAGGGAGGGAGGGAGAGAAGAAGAGAGGGAGAGAGGGAGAGAGGGAGAGAGGGAGAGAGGGAGAGAGGGAGAGAGGGAGACTTACTCAATCCCAATATGACCCAAGCTCATACTTTCTCTTTTAACTTCCGTATCACACTAAAGAAGAAAGCATGGAGACTCTTGGCCTAAGGAAGCCTCTGATCATAAACAATAGGAGCATCCATCAACTGACCACTCTTACACATTGCAAATGGCTTCACATGGAAAATTTGATCATCTCTCAGAAGAGGAGATTCACTGTTGATAGAAGCTCACACGGGAGGAAACATCCCTCAGCAAAATAGAATTTCCAGACCAATGATGGTGTCATTTATCCCTGGTCCTATAAGGGCCATATAAGGATGTTAGATGGTGGACCACTGTTGGGCTCCAGGGTAGAGAGGTGGTCTGTGTGGGGTGGTGCAGTTGCTCCTGTTCCTGATGGTCTCCCACCTGTGTGGTCATAGGTTCATTCAAGTCCACCAATACTCACTAGTAAATTCACTAGCTGAGGTATGACGTGATTTTTAATGGGTGGCTAGATTATAAGTTTCATTCATACAGAAACACTGTGGCAATTCAGTCAGTCCCCAAATCCCTGTCTCCCAGGGGTCGCCATTTTGAATTCTCTGACTCTCAAGACTCTTGGCAGCACCTGGGAACAGCTGCTTCCTTTGAGGTGAGAGTTTTTAGAATTCAGTGCTCAGACACAGGAGGCCTGCCTATCTGACCCAAGTCCACTCTTCCAAATGCTCATGGCAGCTTCCAGAGATGGCTGGACAGCAGTCACAGGCAGTCTACTGTAAAATATGCACAGTACCACTGTCTTAATTAGATGTACATGTCTCTGAAGACATAAATAAATGCTTCCTTTTTGATATGTCTGATTTAATAACCTAATAACAGGGGAATGTTGCTGAAATATAATTCAGGGGGTGAGGGAGAAATTAATATCCTCAAATATTTAAAACCCAACAGCAATTAACAATCCATTTAAATCCAATTTCTGAATTTTAATGTCATTTATCCTTATCCAACCAGGACTAAGCCTTGGTTCATTGTTATTCATTACCACACCTAACAGGATGCTCTGCCCCTTGCTTGGGCAGACCTTCCAACCCCATTATACACTGGCAGCTGACTATGGTGCCATGACACAGTGGCAGCTCCTGTGTAACCTCATTGTCTTCTGAGTTGCTATAGGCATGTAACCTCTCCCTCACCTGCTCAATACTTTACTTCTCTTGTAGTGAAAACTCTGATTTAATATTTAATGGTACACATTAAGATAACTTGCAAAACCAAAATACCTGTTTTCTGTAGAGTTCTGGGGATCTGGAGATTGTCTACGTGGTTAACCCTCGGTCAGAAATGGTTATCTGAACCCTGGCTTTCTTCCTGTTAATCTGGAGGAGATGGGAATGGAGGGAGGCTGTCTCCTAGCATGTGTACCTTAAAATCAGCCTAAAATGAGACCCTTGCCTGCCCAGTTCTCTTTTGTTATGATAAACCTTTTCAATTTTAATTATTTGTGGAATTGTAATTTAACAGCAGGACTGACTGCACAAATATATGATGTGTATTTTAATGAACAGGTCTTTGTCAGTTCAGTTTAATTTTTCCATTCTGTCTTGTGTCATAAGAATCCATGGTTCCTGTTTTTATAGCTTAGTTTTGCTCCATCAGTGGTCGACACCTGGGGAACTATAAAACCCTGTACCCAATGATGCTTCAACCTAGAGCTTGTTCTTCAGCCCAAGAGTGAAGAATGGCATCTTCAGGCAAGGAGGTACAGACTCAGCATCTAGGTATTTTCTCTGTATGTACCTGTGTCTAATGGGGAAGCAATGAGCAGAGAGGAAGGTAGCTGAGGTTAGTGGAGCCCACTGATAAAAGATGCTGGATTCAAGGTGTCTGTCAGGGGATACTGGAAGGGCATTGGGCTGAAGACAGAGTGACACAATACAAGGGTGGATGTAGGTAGCCATGACCAACTATTTGACAGAAGCCAGGACAGCCAAGCTCCAGGGAGAAAGGAGGGAGTGGCATCAGCCATTGTGTTCTGTGCACCACGGCACTCTGGACACCACACTGTCTGAAGAACAGCTCTTCTTTACTTTCATTGGGCCACAAAAGTCATGCCAAAAATCACAGCCAAGTGTCTTTAGTGTCTACAGCAGCCAAGAAAGTATGGATATCTCCAGGCAGCTCCAGAATGTCAGAGAAAGCAATGGCAACAGAAACCACCTTAGGTGAGCAGGAGTGGATCAGTCAAGGAACAAGGAGCATGGCGGTATTGTGGGGTACCTTCTGGAAGCAGAGCGTTGTCAACAGGTGAGGCTCTCTAAAACCGTCATGCTCTCATCTGAGAAGGTAGCTTCATTTCCTAGGGATACTGTGACAAATAGCCACAAGCTTGGTAATTTACGAGAGAACAAACCCCTTGCCATCCTGAAGGGTTATAGCCTAAGATCAAGTCATCTGCAGAGCAGCACCTCATCATCCAGGAACTGAGACTCTAATCAGCCTCCTCCGGCCTCCAGTGACCATGTCACTGCAATATCTGCCTTCTTCATTGTGTAGCTTTCTTCTCTTCCCACTGCCTCCTCTCCTGTGTCTCTTACAGGGCACTGGATTGAGGTCCAAAGTTAGCTAGATCTGCCAAGACACCTTTTGGATAACACGACATTCCCAGAGTTTTTGGAAACTTAATCCTTCTAGAAGCCACCATGCTGTGCTTCCCTGATAGGAAGTGACAGGGAGGGAATACTAAGGGATGGGCACAGAAGTCACACGTCCTTCCTGTCACATCCAAGTGAGTGTTGTCTGTCAGTCTCTCTGTCTGTCTATCTACCTGCCTATCTATCTATCTATCTAACTATCTATCTATCTATCTATCTATCTACCTATCTATCTATTTATATTCTTATAGATATATTAGATCTCACTCTGTAGCCCAAGATGGCTTGGGATTCACTATGCAGCCCAGACTGGCCTCAAACTTAGGACAATCTTCCTGCCTCTGCCCTCCCTGGTTCTGATATTATGTTTATGAGCCGTTATAAACCAGCAGTTAATTTTGTTTTAATTAAATTTCCTTTAGCTGCACAGGTGACTGCTCATTTCTAGGGAGAAGTTTGTGACTGTCTCTTGGGCTATCTGTGCCTCTCAGTGAGACATTGAGACAAAGGAATACCTACATCCATCAGATCCAGGCTCTCCTAGGTCCTATTTCACCCAGTAAATTGGAGGCAGGAGGTTCCCTTTCAGTAGGTTTGTGATAGACAAGGAAGAGGAAGAAGAACCCACCCACTACCACAGCATAGATGTGGCTGTTGAGGTCAGTGTGGGATGTGTGGCCAGCTGATCATAACCAGTGATGATAACTCACAGCAGCTTCGGGCAGGAGCAAGCAACTTGACCAGTCAATAGGATTAGTAAAGTAAATCAGTAGATTATTATAAGCAGGTGAAGTGTGGAATCCAAGGGTTTTTTTTCTACTTGCTAAGTGGTTTAAAAAACAAAAACAACAGACAAACAACAACAAAACCCCAAAACCCAAGCATTCTTAAGTGATGATAGGATACAAACCAACCATTTTAAGCAGCACAGAGAACAAATGAGAGGCTAAGAAGCCCACCTAAGAGACTGTTGGGACAGAATCTGTCACTAGACTCTACCATGCTCCACAACTTTACACAACACACTGTTTCAGGGACATCAGTCTGTCCTTCTGAGTGTGTTTCAGGAAGAAAGAATTTGGTGTCCCAGCCCAAGCAAAGGTACTGGTCATTCAGGATACAGGCATGGTCACTCAGGGAACTGGGTAAGTCATACAAGCCAGGGTCGAGAGAAGTGGTCCTCAGGAAGTCTGTGAGCATGGGCAGCCAAGGGCTTTGGCTTTTTCAAGGCTGGACAGTGAATAGCGGGGACGGGGATAGGCAGACATAGATTTGGAGATGGGATAATGAGAGAATCAGAGAGGAGCTTTTCAACGCTTGGTTTGTTTGCTTGCTTGCTTGTCTGGTTTTGTCTAAGAACATCTTTGCACTATTTTTAATTTTTTATTCTCTATATGTGTTTGCATGTTTGTGTTCTGGTACATACATGCCACAGCCCACCGACGGAGATCAGAGGGCACCTTTGAGAGTCAGTCTTTACTTTCTACCTTCTTGGAGACTGCCTGCTGTTCAGCATCACATATGCCAGGCTATCTGGTTTGTGAAGTTCTAGGGATTCTTCTATCACCACCTCCCGCCTCACCACAGAAGCTCTGAGATCACAGATGTGCGCCAAAACATCTGGCTTTATGTGGGTTCTTGGGATTTGAACTCCGGTTCCCATGGTTGCATGGCAAGCCCTTTACTCACTGAGCCATCTTCCTAGCCCTACTTCCTCCTTATACTCTTAAAAGTTATCTAAACCCGTGAAGAGTCGATCTGTATCTTCCAATACCAACCTTGTTAAAGACTAAGCAGATGTGCTCTACACAGGAACCTGCATCCCACTCTCAGATCAGTGAAGTTCCTTGTCTTCTCATGGGAAAATAGCATTTCCTACTCTTGATAGAGAAAAGAGACTAAGGTTATCTCCCCAACATTATGTGTGATTTTGGTCTTGGAGGCCCATAGGACGGATTTAGTCAGGAGTCCCAGACACACTGACGAACTGTTGCCAGAGTCAGGTAGAGCTTCCAAGGCAATATTAACTCTCAGAGTCTGAAACTGGGCTCTGAACTGGGGGATGCTGCAGGTATCTTAGTGCCTCCATATCTTCCCTGAAATGGAAGCAATCCTGGTACCTAAGGGGATCATGCCATTACTCACTCCTATCTACAAGGGTACGTATGATCCACCCTCATCCACCCCTACTGCCACATAGGCAACTCAAGCAAGAACAGTCAACAGATCTCTATATACACTGTAGTTTTCCTACATATGTGCCTATGAGTAAATTTAACTTAGAAATTAGTCACAGTAAAAGGGGAAGAACAAAAAACAGTATATCGTAAGAAGCACATGGGCCTTGAGCCACTGTTAAGTGAAACACAAATTACTGGCACAGATGCTCTACTGTAACAGTGGCTCTGATACCGAGCAGGCTACTGAGTGGCTAATGTTGGTACAGAGTATATGGCACAGATATCCTGGAATAAGGTATAAGTAGAGGCCAGGGCAGGATAGAGTGAGGCATTTCAACATGCCACCCAGCTCAACAGTATTTTATTGGAGTCTCCATTTGATCTGTTCACACAGTTACTGGAAAATGAAATGGAATGGAGAGGGAAGGGTGAGTGTGTGTATGTGTGTGTGTGTGTGTGTGTGTGTGTGTGTGTAACTTACAAAAAAAAAATAACATTTATTTGACCTGTAGAATAATACAGGGATCTTGACTCTTTCAGGCCACTGCTACTCAATATGGAGAACTGACTTTAATCCCCTCCAACTAAAGCTATTTTAGAGGGAATTCATGAAACACAAGAATAGGACGGACTCTCAGCTGGCGACAGTTAGCAAGGCCCTTCATGGGTTGACTCCTAAAAGGTCCTAAAGGTCCTAAACTCCTAAAGGTTGATTCCAGGTCACTGTGAAGAACCTTCAATTTCCTGGTCAGCTTGTGACTCTGATACTGTGTTTGCATGTCGAGTTTCTAATAACTTGTTCTCTGTTTGGTTCTTGTGGTGAGAGGGAGTCCCGAGTCTGCCCCAGGGCTAGGGCCTCTGGGGGAGGCAAGACTCGTGAAGTTTGACAGAACTCACCCCACAGCACTGCCAATCGGTGTTAGGCTGTGAGAAGCCTCAGGACACCACCTGAGGGTGGGGGAGTGAGGCTTTTGGTCCTGGGGACTGCTCGGAGCCTGCTCCATCTAGTTCTCAGGCTCTTGGGCACTCCAGGTGCCGCTGGATGCTGCAGAAGAGCTGAGAACAGAGTGGGGGCCTGAGGGCTGAATCTAGTCTGGGCAGAGGGGGAAAGGTGTCGAGGAGCCTGGCTGGGTCCTGCTGGGACCAAGTCTTTGGCTTGTCAGCGGCTAGCTGTCTTGGTTTGGTGGAGACCGTGGCTGGGAGCACTGAGAGGCCTTCTGCAGGAGACTAGATGCGACTCTTTAGACTAAAGCCTGTTTCATCGTTCCCCACAGTGGATCCAATGAAGAGAGATAGTCCATGGTTTTAGGGCATTTATTGTCATGGCAGAGAGTGGTAATGAGTAAAACCATACCCCACAACCTCAGGGCAGGCCTGAGATTAAAATACCTTTTGCAGGGAGGAGTGGCTGGGAAGGGAGTTTATTGGCTAAGCCTCTTAGTGCCTCATTAAAATGGGAATGTCTTGAGGCTATGTGACCACACCTCTACCTGTGGAGGGGTTTGGAGCTACATGACTGATGATCACATACCTATGGAGAGCTGCAGCCTCGTGTCAGGAGCCTGGGGCCCAGGAGCATGGCAAAAAAGCCTACCATCTCTTGTACGGTTGTCCCCTTCTGGGGACCCCCTACTGGGGCTCTGGGGTTTTAAACCTTAGCTCAACCAGAAACCATGGTCCTACAGTTCTCCACTTGAAAACCATTGAGATTTGGGACAGAGTGGGTCTTTATTAGGGAAGGGATCATTGTGTGTATTAACTTTATCCCTGCCTGTCACTATCCAATAGAGCAGTGGTTTTCAACCTGTGTGTCATGATCCTATTGGGGGTCGAATTACCTTTTTGCATGGGTCACCTAAGAGCATCTGCATATCAGATTACATTATGATTCACAACAGTAACAAAATTAGCTATGAAATAACAATAAAAGTAATTTTATAGTTGGGGGAAGTCAACAGAATTTGACGAACTGTATTAAAGAATCACAACATTAGGAAAGTTGAGAACCACTACACACACACACACAAGTCCAGTTTCCAATATTGGCCTAGAGAAATAGCCAGTTGACAAAGCATTGGCACACTAGCATGATGACCTGAGTTCAGTTCCCAGATCCACATAAAAAAGCTGAGATGTGGCACATGACTATATTTCCTGCACATGGGAGGATATTCTTTGGGTTAGTGGTCAGACAGCACAGCCTAATCTGTGATCCCCAGGCAGTGAGAAGCCCTGTTCAAAAAATAAAGTGGACCACTCCTGAGTGACAATCCAAGGACAACCCTGCCCCATCCCAACGCCTCTAAAACCCTCCTGTATTCTTAGCAGTCAGTTAACTACTTTCCTAATGGGAATGAGCTTCTTGTGTCCATCTGGGGATCTCACCTGTCTTCTTTGGCTCAATGGAAGCACCCTTTCATCTGTGAAACCTTCCAGAATTGCCCCCAGGGCAGAACTGGTCAGCACTCTCCAAGGTGCAGAACCTGGATGCTGAGCTTACCGTTGGTGTGGTATTTCTAGCCTCTCCTTGTCACACTGTATACCTCATCACACTGTGAACTCCAGGAGGTCAATAATTATGACTTCCAATCTGTATTCTCCAGTTCTCTGCACTCAGCATGTCTGATCCATGGGAATTGAGAAAAGAGGAACGAATGGACCATATGCTTATACTCGCTGCTGGCTCTCCCTGAGGGGAGACTCCTGCAAGATGCGTGTACCTTTATCCTCAACGCTGGCAAGATTTCATCCCTGTGTCCTTACTTGTCATTGATAAAGGACAAGTCCTGCCTGGCTTCTGTTTCCAGTCACAGTTTAGTGGTGTCAAGGTCACAACAGAAACTGCCCATGCGCATCCTGTTGATTAGCTTTCCTTGTCCACTTGACACAACCTTGTGTTGTCTGGAAAGTCTTAAAGAGAGATTATCTAAATCAAGTTGGCCTATAGGTCTGCCTGAGGGGCACTGTCTTGATTGTTAATTAAGGTGGGAAGACCTACCCTGAAAGTGAGCAGCACCAGCACCAATAATGACTAGACTCTGATCTATTGGAGATGAAGATAGCTGAGCATTAGTAGAAGCAATCGGGGAGCATGAGTGCATTGATTTCCCTCCAGTCTTAGATGTTCGTGACTAGCTGCTTAAGTTCCTACCTTGACATCTTCAAAATGATGGACCCTATGGTGGGACTGTAAGTCAGATAAAACCCGCCCCTCTACTACACTACCTTTGTCTGGATGTTTTATCACTGTAGTCAGGACAGCCACTTTATCCTGTAGTCAGGATGCTTAGTCGGCCTCGTGGAATGGAGACCCCATTCTATAGGTGGGGGATACTGAGACCCCAAGGGTTGATTCACATGCCCAGTGTTCAGTAGCCTTAACAGCCTAAAGCAGTTTGACTGCAAGCCCCATTCCCTGCTCTGTTTATGGGCTCCAGACAAGATCTTGCTATGTACCCCTGGCTGTCCTGGAACTCACTGTATAGACCAGACTGGCCTCAAATTCACAAAGATCTGCTTGCCTCTGCCTCCCAGAGTGCTGGGGTTAAAGGCATGTGCTGCTATGCTTGGTTGGAAGGTTATTTTTTAGTTGGATTTAGCCTATTGTTACATGAAGTCTGAGTAGCTTCTTTGCCCAGACAATGGGCAGTTGGTTGATACCTATTTGTGCCACTTCCTATCACTGTAACCAACATCCAATTCTACCAAAATACGGGGGAGGGGGAAATCATGGTGATGTTGAATTTGCATATCCAAGGACCAGAGGATGGTTTGTATAATCAAATTATGTGGAGTTGTAAAAGGGAGCAGCGCTTAAATAGCTTACAAAATTACTTTTGAAGACACACATTAAAACGGAAGGAACCCATCGAATTCGAGATCTGTGTGGAAAGTTAGATGCTAATTGATTATGACAGCTCTGTCTTTATCAGCGGCATCATCTGCCCTCCGTGCTTTGTCAGGCTCACAGGCTCACACATCACCCCACCTTCTGCCCTTCTTCTAACCAGTCAATTGTACTAAGGTGAACAGATGGAGTTTTATACAGGACACCCCTCCCCATCCCATAGACGATCACAAGGAGCGAGCAGCCTTTCGAAAACAAAAAAACAAAAACTAGAATTTGCTGAAATTCTGATTTCTTTCAGCAGTTTTACAGATTTTTATAACTTTATTTTAATTGGCGATACAAGGTCTTTGGGCCTAGCATCTGTTTGTTGCATCTGGGGGAAAAAAGTTAAATTCCCTTCTCTATGCCACTGAACCAAAATGAAGAGGCAGGCAGACAAGCACGTTGGAAGAGTGGAAGATGGCTGCACACTCTCTGTCCACACTGACCTCTGTCCCAGTCTCTGTGCCCTGTGGGCAGGACACGGAGAAAGGAGAAATAGGAGTTCAATGCACCTCTGCTCTGCATGGCTTGCAGCTTTGAGATGAAGCTCTGAAGAATGCCGAGCCAGCAGGAGCAAGTGCCCTCAGGGAGGGACCTGGGGAGCTATTGGTTGTGAACATGTGCCATGGGGAACTATTATGTACGCTCTTTAAAAAAAGACGTTACACATTATTTACAATGTTTCAGACTTAAAAGAGTTGTGCCTGGTCACCCTTCGAGGGCCATGCTTACATATCATGGAGCTTTGTTATAGTAAATGGTCCTGTAGGCCAACTTCTTAAGACTTCAGCTGTTCGATTCAGCATCTTCAGCTCCATAGCTGTTGATAAGATTAATAGACTCAGATGCATAATTGACGAGAGAGAGAGAGAGAGAGAGAGAGAGAGAGAGAGAGCGCTTCTTATCTGAACACTCTCAGAAGTAGCATTCTGAAAGTGAGATAGTATTGTCCCCACTGAGAGTCAGGCATCAGGGAAAATTGTTAGCCTGGTGGGAGAAGGCTTTGAAGGGCTGAGAGATATTTCCAAGACCTGCGGGGACTTTGGTAGACATTCTAAAATAGCCCTAGCTGTACAGCCTATGGGGTGGGGACCTGCTCTGTGCCCTCAGCAGAATGATTTGGGCAGAGGCGAGGCCGAACAGAGTCCCAGCCATATCCGTGAAGGGAATCATGGGAGAAGAATGAACAGGGAGGGGTGAGGAGGGCCTGACAGCCCTGGGCAGTGGATTTCAGAGGATGCCAGTGTTAGGCTCTGCTTTTTCTATCTGAGTTCATAGGTCACGGGACCTAGGATCAGGTTTTGCAAGACTCCCAGAGAGATCCAAACAAGTAAGAGTGGTCGAGCAAACCTTGGGGTCTCACCATGAAGGTTATCAGAGATGAAGCCCTGGGATAAGCAGATGCAAAGGAAAACATGGTAAAACTATTGCAGGGGGTGGGGGAATGCTTGGGACTTCAAGGCAGGGCTAGGTGACTGTGGTAGAGCAGCATTGGGTGTCTTTGGACAAGGGAGACCTGAGACCCAAGGAGGGGGGAGGATGCCCTTAAAGGACTAGGATCCATTCAACATGGTCCCTGCATACCTGGGGGTCATTTGTATAGAGCTATCCTCAGTAGACTTATGACTGAGCGTGGGAATGAGTCTAACAAAATGACAAAAGCAGAAAAAGAATGCTCATGGTCTGTCTTACAGTCCTTCTGTCTACACAGCTTTCCTCAGAGCTAGTTTGAATGTTTGAGAGAGAGAGACCAGACTTACTGAGGGTTGGGAGAACTCACCAAACCAGATGTCAGCAAAGCAAAAATAATAAGTGGAAATGCAGAGGGCCGCTTTTCCCTCTCTTGGGCAACGAGTGGCTGCATGCAGAGCACTTCAAGGACTCTGCTCCCCAGTTTGAGGAACAGAAATGAAGCGGATAGTTCTTTGTCATCAGATTTGGGACCCTTCCCTTTCGCCTTAAATAACTGCCTTCAACCAGACAGCCACATGTCTGCTGCCTCTCCAGTGCTTGGAGAGGGTGGAAAAAGATTAAGCCTTATCTCTGCTTCTGTTTTCCTTTAAACTGACCACCATGTGACCTCAGTGTGGACACAGGTCAAATCTGTTTTAATGTGGCCTCACGGTGCAAGGGCACAGAGCTGACCTTCATGGGCATTTTGGATGTCAGTGCTCTCCTTGGTAGATCTTTGTGATCACAGTTTTGTATGTATATATGCATATGTGCAGATGGGTTTGTCTGTAAGTACATGGATGTGTATGGATGTATGGATGTGTGTATGTGTGTGTGTGTGTGTAGGACAGAGGTCAACCTCAGGATGTCCCCCCCACACCTTTTTTTTCTCAGAGTCTCACTGGGAATTTGAGTTTACCAATAGGCAAAGCTGCCTAGTCAGCAAACCCCAGGGCTCCTTTTTTTCTGCCTCCCCAGCCCTGGGATTACCCTGTGTGCCACCATGCCATGCCCACTTACTTGGGTTGTAGAGATTGACCTCATCCTCATGTTTGCCCAGCAAGAGCATTGTGAAACGAGCTATTCTCCTATATTTTAGCATACTTATTAAAGAGTATTTTATTCGTTATTAGTGTGTATGTGTGTGTGTGTGTGTGTGTGTGTGTGTGTGTGGTGGTGGTGGTGGTGAGGGAGAGCTACGTGTGAGGTCAGTGGATAACATACGGGAGTGTGTTCTCTCTTCCCACTGTGGGTTCTCAGGCATGAACTCAGTTCTTCAGCTAAGCTGTCTCACCGGCCCTCGGTTCATTTTGAGTCATGGATTAACAGGACATGTATCTGTCATGAAACCTCCCCTCCTTGCAGTTCAGACTTTACAGTTAACCCTTACCATCCTTTTCAAGGCAAAAGCAGCAGAGGCTGCCCTGCACCAGTTTATTGACGTCTAAGAGCTACTGTTTTTTTCAGAGGAGTAATATAAGTCCTGTCAAACTGGGTGTCTGATAGGTGCTAATTTGACATGGCAATGAGATAAAAGTAGGTCCCAGGCTGGGCTCAACCTCACAGGATCGGAATGCTGTCCACTTAGCATGGGAGTCAAACATTTCCCTGGCAAGAGATTGCTTTCCACTCACAGGTTGACTAAGTAAATAGAAAAGTAATTAGTATGCTGGTGTAGATGTCTCAGGAGCAATTTCATCAAGGCAGAAGGACCCAGTGAATCAAGAAGTCCTGGTGTGTCCAGTGTGGGATGACTCTTTCATGCCATCTTTAGGATGAGCACATCGCTTCTGCCTGTCTCCAAGAAGAGAAATTTCTGAATCTTTAATTATAATTTCACTTTGATCAAGGAGAAAAAGAAAAATCAGAGTACTTAAAATTGGTCAAAAAATAAAGAATTCTTCTCAGTTTCTGGTGCAGGGACGCTGGCCTTGAGTCCTGTGCGTGCCTCCTTTTCCTTTTGGCTGCGTGGTTTTTGTTTTAATTTTCCTTCCTCCACTATTAAATATCTTCATGTTTGAAATGTGATCTGAAGTCTTCGTTGTCAGGTGCCCTCCCTCTTTGGAAAAATAAATGGTATTAAGTCATTTATAATGGTAGAAAGAAGTGGGATTTCCAGGAAGGAAATTTATCCTCAGCTAGAAAAAAGAAAACAAACAAACAAACAACAACAACAACAAAATAAACAAAAAACCAGATTAAGGCATTATGTTTAACTGCCTTTTAAAAAACACATTTGAAAGTAATAAATTCCATTTCATATGTCCAGAATGGCATAATGTGATATTAGCGTATTAATTAATAGTAGAGGTAGTGTTTTGACTCATACAAGAAAGTAAATAAAACAATTCCCTTATGGGGGAGATGGGGATGGGTAGGCTGGGGATCTGAAGGGGAGGAGCCTAGGATTTTACTCTGAGAGAGTTAGATTTGCTCTATCTACAAGAAGGTTTTGCAAAGTGACCCAGGCTGCAGGGCCTCTTTGGGATTCTTTTGCTAAGTACTTGACCAAGAACCAGTTTCCCCTTCTTCAAATGTTACCTGTCTGGACCCAGGAACACTATACCTGCTTCAGCCAGGCTGGCGACTCTTCTCAGAAGGAATGCCGGGTGAGGGCGAGGCAAGCTTTCATCAGCTTTCAAGGGTCACCTGAGTGCCCACCTGTGCCCTGGCTCCACAAGAAAGTGGATTCGTCAAGCGCCAAGATGTTTTCTACTTGTGGAGAGAGCTCAAGCTTTCCATACCTTACATAGTTGGACCTTTGAACTTGGAATACTTTCTTACATAGCTCTGCTCCCTGGGGGGAGAGAACCCTAGTCTTTCAAGTGGCTATTATAAATCTTGGTGTATAAATATGCACAAGAGGTCATCACCACTCCAAGATGGCACTTAAAAGGTTCAAGTGTCTCTCAGTCAGATTTTTCAACTTGTTCAGTAACAGCAAATCAAAGTCCGCAAGCCCGAACTCTGCTTTTGATTGTTCCTTCAAGATTTTCAAGAAAAAAAAAATATTTTTGGGAGACTTGATTCATATTCACTCTTTCATTCACTTGCCCTATAGATATGCAACGAGGCATTGGCTTGGCCGTGACCATGTTTGGTGCTGAACATTCCATCTTAGGCATTGTGGCCAGAGCTGTGAAGATTGAGTCGTGAAATTCCTAGATTTTAGATCTGGATCTGACCCAGAGAGGCTGGGTGACCTTTCTCGAGCCAGATTATATCACATAGTCAAAGGCGTAAATCAGGTCGGACCCTCCCCACCAGGCTGTGTCCAGTGAGCCTAGGCCTCTGGAAGGCTTGAGGGCTCAGAGTGTGGGATCATCCTGGGGCCATAATCTCACTGGGTACACTTGACTGTGACCTCACTACTGTATCTTATGGTCTTGATGTTTTTGATCTTTTGGGGCAATAGTTTCACATTCCCTGTGACACTGGTATGCATTTTCTGTCTGGGATCGCTTAGATTCTTTGTGTGCACACATGTTCAGGTGTCTATGCATTCATGTGAGTGTGCGTGTGGAGACCAGAGGCTAACGTTGGATGTCTTGCTCAATCACCCTGCACTTTGCTTGGTTTTTTTGAGACAAGGTCTCTCACTGTCTGATTGACTAGGTTGGCTGGCCAGGGAGCCCCAGGGATCCTCCTGTCTAGCCTTCTAGTAGCTGGGATTGTAGGCGTATGACACCATACTTGGCTCTTTGCACAGTGCCTAAGTTAAAAACCAGGTCTTCATACCTGACTGGCAAGAACTTTACTGTCCAAGCCATCTCCTCCGCCCCTCTGAAGTTTCTTCTTATCCAGAATCTTTGGCTCAGAATCTATGCAGGTATTGTAGAGAGGGAACTTCCTGGTGAAAGCGTATTAAATGAAGGTTCATCTCACCGAGGGTGTATACATGTCCACATTCTCCAGATGAAACAGTTTCTCCTCCACTGCTGCTCTCCAGTTTTCAGACAACATTTTCTGTGGTGAACCAGGCCCATAGTCTGGAGGCAGCTCAGTCCCAGGATCTACCTCTCTTCTTGTTTCCCAAGGATCCACTTGTCTCTGTGCTCTGAGGCACCCACTCAGAATATAATATCCCATGACAGGATGTCTTTCCACATGCACACCAAAATAGAGCTGGTCTCTGAGTGCTGAGTTCCTTTTTCAAGCCACTGACATGCTGCCATCTAGGCATACGTTGAGAGGAACTGACGTGGGTCCAGGTTGACTTGCTTCTTTGTTCGTAAGCTTTGAATCTGTTCTCTCCTCGTCTCCATTTGAACTGTGTGCCTGGTGGGAGCAGGGTACAGGCTGCAGTCTTTTGTGTTTCCACTCTGAACCCACTCTCTTTCTGCTAACCAAGTTGCTAAAGAAACTGCACTCAAGCTTGGGAAAGGGTTTCGATCGCAGCTTAGCATGGAGTGCTTATTCCGACTTAACAGATTCTCTTCTTAAAAATATTTAGAACTGGATGCAGCCTTAGAAGTCCAGGGCCCAGTCCCTTTTCCTTATGGATTGCTGGGCCAAGGTACACAGAGGCTGGCAGGTCCACTACTGTGCTACTAGAGTCTTCTAATCCTATGCTCTTGCTTGGCTTCAATTTAGTGGTTTAGACTGTCTTCTCTTTCTTGAACATTATCTTTTATTTTAATTAAAAACACACATGTAAAAGAATGGCGGTAGTTTATTTTGCCTCCCTGATCACATATGTGTAGAGTGAGGTTTGGGACCCCATCAAGCCATTTTGGCCCCTGGCATGCTGACCCTACTTCTTCCCATTGGGCCCCGGAAGCTCACATTGGCTAGATGCCCTCTGAACTCTCCAGAATCCAAGTGTTCTTTCAAAGTCATTGGTAGGGCTTGGGTAGGTGGGAACCCCTATCCTGATGCAGATCTCGTTTGATGTTTGCTCAGCTCTGTTAGGAAGTTTTCCTTCTAATCAAACCAACTCTACCTTTCTTTTTTTGCCCCCCTGTACCCATTTTGCCCCATGCCTTTAAATAGGTTTGGCCTGAAGGCAGGACTTCACCCTCTCTTGTCTCCCATCCCACCTTCATTCTGGGCCCTTGACCTTCCTCATTTTAATTGTTTCTACTTACATGGAGGCTATGTCACCAAATGACCCCATTGGGCTGTCTTCCAGCTGTTCCCTACAGTTCTCTAACTCTAGTGTTGCCCTCTGGTTTCATGGAGGCATACCTGTGGTCAGGAATCGGCTGTTCCCCCAAATAGGGAGAGTGTGGGAGAGATTACTTGTCCCTGTTCTATTCAGCCCTACCAGTTGGGAATGATCCCTAGCTTCCCTGGGACGAATTCCGTCCCCTGTGGCAGCACAGGGTACATCTAATCCCTGTTAGTATTTTAAGACTGTGATCCCATCTGTCCCTCATGGCTCTTCCCCTTCTCCTTATGCGCTCTTTTAAAGGATAGGTAGAAATGTGTACAAAAGTGGCCATGTGTCTGCTTCATGCACGACAAGTAGGCATTTTCTCGCCTTTACTGGACTATTCTATTTTCATCCACTGGCTTTGTTTAGCAACACCATCATGTCCTGGGTTGTTGGTCAATCAAATCCTCCACCTGTTTGCCCTCCTCACACGAGGTGCTGTGAGCCTGCTCTCTATTATTCGATATTTAAGTCATTTTTATCTATTTTTGAACTCCGGTGAATTCAGATTCCGAGTCAGCTTCAGTTTTCCAAATAAGTACTAGAATCTTCTCGAATCTCAGTGTTGTTCTCCTTCAATATTTTAATTATGCACAAAGCTAGCACATTAATAATTATGTCAAAAGCATAGGTAGCAGTGTTCAGTGGGGTTACAGGTTGCCAACCTTAAGTAGCTGTATACGTGTATTGGGGCTGCACTAATCAGAAAAAACAAGCGTGGCTGCTGAGAGACAGCTTTTCCTTGGTGGGACCAGGAAGCTGTAAGTACAGGGAGAGGGAGGGGGCAGCTGGTTAAGGGACAGAGAGCAGCATGAGCTAAATCATGCAGCCCTGCAAAAAGGATCATATACGTGCGTCTCCCAGCTCTGTTCGCTGAGAACAGAGAAGCAACACCCCAGAAGAACCACATCCATCCTAGCTCCACAGGTTAGATTCCAAATCCAGTTCTCCACCGCACTTTAGCTAAATGGCTTTCTAGAGCTGGAACAAGAGAACTATAAGTCTAAGCTGCAGCATCTTTTATTATTAGCAAGAAGAAAGGAAGCACTCAGATTTTACTTAAGATGTAGGGCTAGTCAACGGGACTCAAGTGCCAACTTAGAATGGCCAAAGCTGTGTAAGAGTGAGCAAAGAAAACGAAGTAAAATCCTACCACTTTGTAAACCCAAGGTATTAACATGAATATGCATGAGCGTGTGGTAACAGAATAAGTGACCAAATGTATAATTGAGTGATTGAGAAAAGATGGGGGGTTCTGTCTTCAACGGAAAACTGTTCTATTATTTATGTAGTTGACCTCCGTCGGACACACGGAGCAAGACTTTGCCAACCCCCCACTCCCCCAATCCCTGAGGCCTTTCTCCCTAAGAACAAAGAGTTGAGGGGGGCCCCTGGTACACACTCCCTCAGCCAGTGATCAAGGCAAATGCTATCAGTAACAAATCTGGCAGGTGGGCTGTGCCTTTGAGGCAAGGTGACCGGTGTGATATGCTTCCTTCATGGTCCTCCTTCCCCACACCCGTTGGCTGTAGTCTGTTCACCAGAGAAAACGTAAGAGAAACAAACAAAACAAAACAAAGAGGAACATTTACAAAAAACCATCCTCAAATTGCCAAGGTCACAGAAACAAGGGTACACCAGGAAGCTGTCACAGAGCAGGGGGGCGACTCACAGGATGTGACAAAATCTAGAGTATTTTTGCAACCAATTCTGTATATCTCAAATTATTCCCTGAAAAATTATTAAGAGATAAGAAAGAGAGGCGTGTGAATGACCAAAATGTTTGCTGGGATAAGAAAGAGACTCCTGTGACATTCTCTTGATAGCTTCCCAGTTGGTATCAACTCAACAGTCAGCAACAGTGCTCTTGAAGGCCAGGTCTCAGGTAACCTAGGCTGGCCTCAAACTTGCTATGTAGACCAGATGCCCTTGAGATTCTGATCTGCCTGCTCCATCTGCCAGGTGTGTCCCACCACAGCCAGTTTGTGAGGTGCTGGGGATTAGGGGTTGAACCCAGGTTTTGGGCATGCTGGGTAGCAATCCTACCTACTGAGTGCCAGCTGAATGAATAGCTTCATTCAGCTATTTTTCTGCGGAACCTGAAGGACTGAAGACCTTCATTCTTGTGGGTCAGATGGCCCAGCCTGGCCTGGGACTGTGTTCTGAAGCCTGTCTTCAGTACCCATGTCTTCGCTACTGTGGAACATTTTATATTTTCTTCTACTGACCTAGACTACGTCTAGCCATTGACTTCCTATTATTTTTGGAGGAAATCCACTATGGAGAAACCCACAACTCTGTATAGCTAAATATATCTATCTACATCCAAGGTCCACGCATTGTCTACCTTACAAATGTTATCTCTTCCTGTATCCCAATCACCAGGTGGATTCCTATGTCCCAGTAGCTGAGACTAAAGACTACCGGGTTATTTTTGAATTTCCTCCCCATCCACAATATCCAGCCAGTCTCTGACCTTCAGGGGCCATTGCTTCCTGTTGTCAGTTTCTATTTCCCCTTCACACAGTGGGCAACTCCAAGCCCCAGAGTTTCTGCAGACCTCACCACTTGCTTTTCTCCCCACCCTGCGCCAAGAGAATGTCCCTTAGCATTGTAATGTTTTCCTGGAAGCCTTCAACTTACTGAGTTCCCTTCAAGTATAACCCGGCCCTCTCAGTGAAGTTTAAATCTACTGCCCGATATGCAGACAGAAGTTTACCTCACACTGCCAGCCCGCTCTCCTGACCTGCCCTGTCACCTGAGCCTAGCCACTGCCCCTTAGCTTGCTCCTTGCTACATGGCCTTTCTGACTTCTTTCTCCTCCTCTTGGACACCAACGAATGGCACGTGTCACATGCCATCAAGGGGCCTTCAAACCAACTTCCATTTAGGATACCACATAATTCCTACTGTTTTTAGCAACTGCTTAGAGTTTGTGATGTTTTGAAGAATACATTTCTTCTATTTTTGGATTCTTGTTTTCTGCACTTTTTTAGACTAGAGGCTTTTGGGGTTCGGATTCTGTGTCTTTACTTTTAAAAGTTATTTACATGTATCTCAACAAAGTGATGTTTGGGGACAATGCATATAGAATGAGAAACATTTTCTTTTTCAATTGGTGAAGGCAGCCTTCACGATGGACCAATGCTAAAAAAGCTGCTGGTGCCTGGTGAGAGTTTGATATTGCTTTTTCTTTAAGATTTATTTACTTATCTATTTTAATGTATATGAGTGTTTTGCCTATATGTATGTATGTATATATATATGCATCGTGTTTATGCTTGGTACCCACAGAATCCAGAAAAGAGCATCAAGATCCCCTAGAACTGGAGTTATATAGGGTTGTAAGTCACTGTGCAGGTGTTGGGAACCAAACCTGGCTTCAAAGTTAGCTATTGTAAATATTGGTCCTTTAAGGTGTCCCCTGGACCCAACTTTGGCTAGGCAGGAATACTGAGGCTCCTGCTCAGTGCTCCATTAACAGGTAGCTTTCACCCAGTCAATCTGAACTGCAGGATCTCCCCACCCCCCACGCCCAGTGCAGCTTTGCTGGGGAAATAGAAAATATAATATACCCACTGTCCTCTTGATCTGTGAGCTTCGGACATTTCCAGAGCAGCTGCAAACCCCACCCACACTTCAAAGGGTTGCTCTTCTCTCCAGGCTGAGGGAGGGCATTCCTTACCTGCCTTTCTTTCTCTCTGTGTGTAATGATCTTTGCATGTGTGCTGATGGAGAGAGTACGCGAGCACCTGTGTGCGCATGCGCACAGTGGCCAAAGCGGAACATCAGACGTCTTCCCCTACCATTCTCTGCCTTCTTGCCTTGAGACAGGGCTTCTCACCGTGCCTGAAGCAGCCATTTCTACTCTGCTGGCTGGCTAGTGAGCTTCAGGATCCACCTGTCTCTGCCCCACAATGCCGGCTAGCTGTTGATGTCTTTTTCTGACCAGGTATATAGATGGAGCACACAGGTTACAAGTATGCCTGGCTTTTTACTCGGATGCTGGCGGCCATGTTGATTTCAGGTCCTGGTGTCTGCACAGCTTCTATGCACTGGGCCCTCTATCATGCTCCCTTTCTCTCTTGATGATCAGCTCATCACTGCTCTTACCAAACTCTGCTCATCCTTGTTGCCCCTACACACACACACACACACACACACACACACACACGCACACGCACACACATAAACACACATACATACACACGCACAGGCGCGTGCGCACATAAACACACACAGCCTCTTTGGAAACTGAATCCTGTTTTGTAGTCCAGGTGACTTCACATTCTGGATCCTCCTCCCTCAGTCTGATGTGTTCCTGGCTTCAGTTTCTCTTCAATATACCAATATACCGAGAGGCTCTCTTCAGACTGCAGTACTCTCTCTGACTCCATTATCAACACTGTACATAGTCCCTCCTGACATTTTCTGCTTCCTTCTGGGTATTCTAATGGTCATTCCCTGGTATTTGACCTTGACACAGAAGGGTGGGATGGGACAAGAAAGGAGCAGTCACTATAGCTTCATAAAGAGGAGCTGAAGAGAAGGATATCCTGTCTATGTGTACATGTGAGAGTGTGTAACTGTGTGAGTGGCACACTGCATGAGGGTTTATCTGTGTGAGTACACATGTGTAGGTGATCTGGGTTGGTTTGTGTACTTATGCATGTGCATGCATGCTTGTGTTTTTGCACATGCCTGTGTTTGCCTGTGAAGGTATGTGTGCACTGTGCTATGTATTTGTGGTTATGTGTGTGGGTTATGTGTTTGTGTGTATAGTTGTAGAGGTATGTGATATGTACAGCTATGTGTGTGTGGTGTGTGTATATGTGTAGTTATGTGTACATTGTGTGTATATAGTTATGTGTATGTGATTAATGTAGATATGTGTGGTATATAGTTAAGTCTCTGGGTGTGGTATTCACAGTTATGTGCAGTTGGCATGTACATGTGTGTAGAGTTAGGTTTGTGTAGTTACATATGTATGTAGTACATATAGTTTTGTGTGTGTGCACACGCGTGAGTGTGTGTGAGGACACATTTGTGTTACAGCATGGAGATCAGAGGACAACCTCAAGGTGTTGGTCCTTCACTCTCTACCTTTCTTGAGATGGGATCCCTTGCTGTTCACTCTGTCTGCCATGCTGCTGGCCCCAAAGCTTCCAGGAATCATTCTGTCTCCACTTCCCATCTGGCTGAAGACATGGCTCACAGATGTGTACTACCTGGCCAACCTGTGGGGATTTGAATTCAGGTCTTCATACTCAAGCGGCAAGCTACCTCCAGGCCCAGTATTCGGCTGTGATGAACCCTTAGATGTCATGACTTATTGGCTCTGAATTGATCTGCTGGTGCAATACAAGTCGTGCATCTTTGTCACTGGCTCAAGATAAAGCACTCAATTTATCTCTCTGGCTTGGCAAACGTCATCTATAATAGATGTTATGCTGATTCAGGCTGGTGACTAATCTCCATGGCACAGTCACACAGGTCTCTATTGGTCAGCACATCTGGTTTTTCTACATTTATTTGGTAACCTGCTCCTGCTAGCTGATTTTGCAGCCAGGGGCTCTTCAGGTTGGAGTTACCAACAATTTAGCTCTCCCTTTGAAGGAAGATTGCCTCAGGGACAGGAGTTGGGGTGGGGCTGGGCAGGGTGGAGCTAGCTGTCCTCCTGCCTGAGCACTGGTCTTTACTGTTGGCCCTGCTGATCCACTGGGGAAGTGTGTTCCCAAGCAGCCATGACATTGTGGCGAAACCATGGAAATGAGGCCATCGGCCAGCATGGACTCACTTCTTCCAGACATTTATAGCCAAGTGGACAAGAAAAGGCTTCATGTCTAGCCAAAATGCACCAGAGGCTTTAAGGGGTCATTGATTCTTGCTACTGAGACACAGCTAGGAAGTATGTAAAATAGTGCTTACATACACAAGCATGTCCATGTGCTCCCCAGCTCTATCCTACCTCACACCTGTGTCACTGAGGTGTGTGGCTGCAAAGCGGAATGCCTTCAGGTCTGTAAGGTTTTCAGAACTGCAAGTTTGCACATTCTGCTCAAAAGCTTAGAGTTTTGCCCTCTGCTCCTACCAGGAGTAGGCTGTGGGAGTTAGAGCATTCTTTGGGGAACTGAAACTCGGCCTTTCAAAAATCAAAGAAGGAAATGAATGTGACCAGGTGACCGGCAACATTCCTTCCTTTTCAGCCTCAAGCATAGCAGGGCCACTCTCCCGGGGCTATTTGGACCCTTCTGTGCTGTTGCTGACAGGGAGATGACATCTTTGTCTAGCATGTCTTTCCACAAGCCACAGCTGTGTCGAAGACTGACCACAGAGAAGCAATACTAAGAGGGAGCAAGGGTCTGCTCTTCCTCACACCCCAAGCCTGACCAGCACCAGATAAAGAAAGCACCGATGCTCTGGGAGACAGTTCTTTGGCAAAATGCTTGCTGATCATATTGATCCCCAGAACCCACATAAAAACCGCACTTCATCTATCCCCTATAATCTCAGCCCTGGGGAGGTGGAGGCAGAAGGATCATTGGCCAGCCAGTCAAATCAGAGAGCTCTAGGTTCAGTCAGGTACCCTGTCTCAAAAACTATGGTGAAGAATGAATGGGGACACTGTGCTAACCTGTGACTTCCATATGTGTGGGTATACATGTGCACACCCTCACATATATATATGCACATGAACACATACAATTTATTTTAAAAGCAGAATTTTCTTTGTATGTGTTTGCAGTGTATGGGGATTTGAACTCAGTTATCATGATTGCAGACCATGACCTCTCACCTACTCACTGAGCCATCCCCCCTCCCCCACCCTCCTCCCAGACCTAGCATTTCCCTTTTGACTTTCTGAGGGCAAAACATCTTCAAGATACTTCCTCAAAAGTGGCATCCCCAGACCCACAGTGCTGATGGGGAGGAATCCCAGGTAGTGGCATCCGGTATTTTTTTTCTTTATATGTTGGTCCTGTCTGTGGACAGGATGACTACTTCCTCTAATGATTAATTATGATGCTATTTATAGCATCTGTACAGTAACCAGAAAAGTAAGCACCATTCCCTTGGATTTCTCACTCCACCCAGGGCCCGAAGGGAAATGTTTCCTTCAGCCTTTCTGATAAGAAACAGAACAAGTTTTTACCCAGAAAAAAATAGTACTCTCTGTTATTGTTTGGAGCTGCTGGTATCTCACACCCTAGCCTTCCTCAGGTCACTGTGAGAGGTGCATGCACAGACAGACGCTCAGCGCCACACACCAGTCTAAGGTGTAGTTTGGAACAGGGGTGTGCAAGCAGTGTGAACAAGCTTCGCGTTGTTGGGTACCCTATGGATTCTGGGTCATTCCATAGCTTGGAATTCTCTGATTATTGCACGTTTCTGACTGCAGGATAGAGATTAGACCCTTAGCTTGTCCTGAACCTTCTTCCTCCCCATCTGCAGAGCCTAGGGGCTTCCTGAGAAAAGCAGAGGCTGGAATCCAGCCGGGAGGATGTTCAGGGAGGGTCAGGAATGCCAGCTGGCTTATCAGGTTTTTTTTGTTGTTGTTTTGTTTTTGAAATTCTGCAAAACCCTTTGGCATGTGACCTAACTGCACTTGGCCTGCACTCTGAAGATAACAGAAAGGCAAAAGGAAGACAGGCATGGTACACACCTGTGGCCTCAGCATGGAGATTTCTGGGGAAGGAGAATGGACGGTTTTGGGCTAGCTAAGGCTACAGCCATGAGTTTGAGGCCATCCTTGGCTATATGATAACACCCAGTTTAAAAAAAAAAAACAAACTAAACAAAACAAAAAATGATGAAGGGCAAAAGATGTTGAAATTCGATTGCTCGTCACAGGATGTTTCTTACTTTCTGGGGCTGGGTCACAGCAGTGAGTCTCAAAGAATTCCATTGCACTTCTGATTTGATTTGCTAAAATTCTTCCCACAGAGGTATTTTTCAGGAAAGCTAAGCGCACGATTCCCGTGGAGCCAGAAGTTTGGTTTCTGCTGGACCCCCTTGTGGAGCAGGTGTCCACAGACAATAGCTGGAGGCCCTCCAGGTCTGCTTGAAAGGCCTTGAGAGGCCTGAATGGCAAGGATCCTGCTGGTACCCAGGCTTGATGATGATGTGTGTGAATTGCACACCACAGTATCTGATGCATGTAGGTACTCCACACACATGCATTGTTACTAACATTCAGTGGGGCCTGGGAAAGGCACCTAGATAAAAATTCTCTTCATTGACCCTGCTAAGGAAGGAGACCCACCTAGACCACAGGGCTCATGTAACAGCCTGCATATCAGATATTTACATCAGGACTTAGAAGAGCAGCAAAGTTACAGCTATGAAGTAGTAAAACAAAATAACTTTATGGTTGGGGGCCGGGTCGCCACCACATGAGGAACTGCGTTAACAGACAGTAGAAGGTTGCGAACCTCTATCCTAGGGGCTGGCATGGGAAACATTCCCAACTGAAAACACTTTTGTTTGTCTTAGTAGCTCAACCCACCAGTCTGTTCATTACCAGGGTCCCAACAAGGAGACAATCAGACCCATATGAGGGTTCTGCAGGGAGTGGATATGGATGGAGACAGGGAAGAAGAGCCCCGGCCCACAGATGAGTTAACAGAAGGAGCAGGGTAAAGAATTACAACATACCAGAAAGATCTCAAACGACCCAGAACTCATCTGACATATTTCTCTTTAAACAATAATATACACATTAAAATAATATTCACTATGCCTTCTTATTCAACCTCTGATATGAGAATATGTGCCCTCTACCCCTTGAGACACCCTTGATGTCCTCTTCCTAGCCAGGGACCTTCTCTCAGCCTCTGGGACTACCCAGAGACCCTTGGCAGCTATGTTGTGCTAGTGACTTGCAAAGTTGACTTAGAATCTCTTTCAAGATGGGGTGACTAACTACTGAGCTTCAGGAATGAGAGATTTTGATCCAGGGAGACAAGTTATTCCTATGGTCAGCTTGAACTTTGGGTGGGGAGACTCTACAGATGGGGGAGCAGAGAGCCCAGTCAGCAGAGAGGGGAGAGTATATGGGGCTTACATAGAGAAACAGGACTGTGAGGCTGGGTGACGGACACAGTGGAGAAAAGCAATTCCAAGCAATTTACATCCTGATGGGATCCAGCTCCACGCATCCTGTCCATCAGTTTGAATTTCATGTATCTAAAGCAAGTCACCAGTGACTTCAGCCAGGGTCTGACTACTATGGCACTGTACTCATTTGGCTTCGGGGTCCACACTGTATATTGTAGCATGTTCAGCAGCACCCCTCCCCCAGGCCCTCCAGATACCAGGAGGAGCCTGCCTTGTGGTGATACCCCAAAACATCTGTTTGTATTGTTAGCGCCTATTGGGGCAGGAGATGGCTTCTGAGGAAACAGTTTTTATGGGGTCAGTCCAGAGAGACGGTGGTGGTTTGAAAGAGTGATCACAGTCTTGGATTTTGCCTTCACACCTGCACGTGATGTTTGTCCGTGTATACTTCTGACATTTATAATACAAAGAACATGGACATGACAGCTATTCCTTAGGAAGGAGACAAGGGTGGGCAGGCATGCAAACCTGCAGCTCGGATGTGGTAGAGAGCACAAGATGAGCCAAGAAGGGCGTGTGGACCAGCCACTTGCTGTTCTAGAGAGGGAAGATTGCTTCTCCTGCTCAGTGGGAAGAGGACAGATAGAGAAACTAATCTGGAGGCTGAACGACCTTGGGGACAGCACCCTGTGATAGGAGGTGGGGGAAGAACATTCCAAGGAACAATGTACAGGGGCTGGAGGCAGAAGCACACAATGAGCCTGTGTTGAAAACAGTCTACTGTTTCATTCAGCCATCCTGGGCGGAAGGTCTTACAGAGAACAATGCATTGCCCTTGATCCAAAGCAAGGGGACTGTGTGGCCTCAGGACAGAATTCCTGCATAAGGACCAAACTGGAAGCGTTTGTCCTTCAGTTTACCAGTGTCTCTCCATGTGACTTTAGGATGGCTGCTTCATGCTTCTCTCAGGCCTTTCCCCAGTACCTCTTACTTTTGCACCAAAGCATTGAGAGGAGTCTTAAAAATCACTGTCATATCAGCTCTGGCATCAAACACTAACATGAAACTGGTTCTCTACAGTAATGGTAGAGTGATCTTTGCTCTGGTAACCTATTTTTTAGTACTATAATGAAATGCCTGAGTCTATGTACTTTTTAAAGAAACAAGGTTTACTTAGGTTCAAAGTATGAAGTCCAAGGCTCAGAGGCTTTGTCAGTGACAGCCTTGCTGGCAGAGCCCTTGGGTGATGCAGGGCCATCAAGTAGCAAGTGAAAAAGGGCCCAGGCATGCCTGGTATCTGTCTTCCTTTAAAGACCCCAGTATTCATAAAGACCCTGGTATCCAACTGTGCTGGGTTTTCTGTTTGCTTTTCCTGTTTTGTTTTTTGTTTGTTTGTGTTTGTTTTTGTTTTATTTTGTCATCTTGACACAAGCTGAGATCAAAATACCTCCAACAGATTGGCCTGTAGGCAAGTCCCTGATGCCATGTTTTGTGTGTGTTGTGTGTGTGTGTGTGTGTGTGTGTGATTGTTGTGGAAAGACTTACTCCCTTATGGATGGTGCAATTCCCAAGCAGATGGTCTTGGATAGTATAAAATAGTAAGCAGAGAAAGCCATGGACAGCAAGCCAGTAAGCAGCACTCCTCCATGGCCTCTGTTTCAAGTCTTATCTCTAGATTCCTGCCTTGAGCCCCTGCCTTGGCTTCTCTTCATGGTGGGCTATAAGCTGAAATAAACCCTTATCTCCCCAAGCTGCTCTTGGTCACAGTTTGTATTCTACCAACAGACACCTAATAAAAACACCAGTCATGGGGGCTGCACCGTAAAGTCCACATCTACCTCTACTGCTTCCTAAAGCCCCACTGCTGAACACCAGGCCTGAAGTTTCCACCCATCTAACACATCCAGTAAGGATTAAATGTCCACACTTGAGTCCCTGAGGGCATACTCAATCCATAGCCAATCACGGCATTTGCTAAGCCCTATCCAGACTAACCTGTGGGAAAACTTGTCGCTTTTGCTATATGTATCAAGAAATAGAACACTGGCAGTGGGTCCTAACTTGTTCAGAACCCCTGTGCTTGGGCAGGGTATTTGCTATCCAGCTGCCTTACTCCAGAGCACAAACTCAGAATCTTTGTCAACCTCCCTCCTGTATCATGCTAGTGAGTCAAACAACTACATACCTGGTTTACAAGGGATGTGACTCCTCAGATGAGTGTAGGTGACTGCTTGACGGCAACTTCTGGTACTTTCATAGTACGCGGCAGTGAGCTAGTATATTCTTACTTCCAAGCTCTATTAATCAGCACACCTCATGCTATTAATCTCCTGTAGCTACCTATGTACTGAATTGCCACAAACTTCGTGACTTACAACCACATAGGTATGTTCACTCGTGCTCTGAAGGTCAGAATTATAAAATGAGCCCTAACATCATGATGTCGGCAGGCCTTGTCTTCAGAAGGTTCTGGGGCGATCCTGTTTCCTTGACTTTTCCAGCGTTCAGAGGGGACTCCCCTTCTTGGATTGTGGCCTCTTCCCTCATCTGCAGACACACTACTTCTATCGTCCACGACATCTCCTCTGGGCTCCTTGTTGGCATTGGGACTGCCAGGCCGGTGATGTCACACCCAGGCGACAGCTCGGCCTGCCCACCTGTTGCCAAGGCAACAGCCACCATATTCCCAGAATCCACTTGGCCCACCGCCCACCTTTACCTGCGGCTATGTCACTCTCTATATATAAACGGTCTGATCTCTCTCTCTCTCTCTCTCTCTCTCTCTCTCTCTCCCTCTCTCTCTCCCTCTTCCCTCTCCCTCCCTCCCCCTCTCTTCCTCTCTCCCTCTCTCCCTCTCTCCCCTTTCTCTTCTCACCCCTCCCTCCCCCCCCTCCCCAATAAACTCCCCACGTGGAACTGTTTGGCCTGGTGTGGTTTCTGGAGCCAGGAGATCCCAGCTGACCATCCCTGCTGATCATGACACCGCTGAGATCCGACCATATCATCATCAATTTAATAGGAGACTCCTCCTCGCTCTTATAAACACCTGGTGATTGGTTAGGTCTTGCCGGAGAATCCAGGCGTCCTGGTTTGCTTTCTACTACATGATAAACACCAAAAGAAGGAAAGGGAAGGAAGAGTCTTCTTTTCGTTTTGACTTGTGTCTTGAATGTCCCAGTCACACTCGATCACCGAGTGAAGGCAATTCAGGGATGTCACGTAGGAGCAGAGATAGGAACGATAGACGGATACCACTTACCATCTTGCTCATCATGGCTTGCTCAGCTTGCTTTTTAATATAAACCAGACCCACCTGCCCAGGGGAGGCACCGCCCACAGTGGGCTGAGCCCTCCCACATCAATCATCAACTAAGAAAATGCCCCCACAGACTTGTTCACAGACTAATCTGATAGAAGCATTTTCTCAATTGAGGTTACCTGTTCCCAGATGATCCTAGCTTGAATCGATTGATTAAACCAATAAACAACTAGCTTGCACACTTGGGCTTATCTTCCCTTAAACAAACAGCAAGACCCTCTTATCTGGTAGGGTGTCATAATTCACAGGCTTGGGGTTTGAGAATGTGGACATCCTGGGAAAGGGTATTATTCTGCCCATCATGTTTTGCAAACACACACACATACACACACACATTCATTTCAGACAAAGACGTTTGGGAAACGAGGCATACTTTGTTGTGTGACTTTTCTGTAGTATGACCAATTCAAGCTTATCCCCGACTAGCTTACAAATAAATGAGACTCAGACTATGGTTATTTTATTTGGCTTTAACAATTACTGGGGGGGGGGGGGTCACCCCTAATCTACTCTTCTCACTGCTGGCCTGGCTACCTCTCCAGCAGTGAACTCCATTTACTTGGTGTTTCTCCTGGCCACGTGCTCATGATCCACTTCCCCTCATGGCAGCTTCCTCCTCTCCTTGTTCTTCCTCCTCCTGTGGTCTCTCCTCTCTCCACGTCTTTCCTCTTCACCTCAAGTCAGGTAACTCAAACCCACCTACCTCTAATCCCTCTGGTAATTGGCTATAGCCAGTTTTATTTAACCAATAGTTTTAAATTAAGGAACAAGGTTTGCACAACAAAAGCTTGTAGATGTGAGAATTCACTCATAGGCCTAGACCTTCAGAATTTAGCATGGCAATACACAGCAACAGACCAAACCTCAATACTTTTCCTGCTGAGATGTGATTAAAAGTTGACTTACCCTAGATAGGGCACCAGCAGCAGACCAAAGTAACAGTTCTATCTAAGTCTAGCTTTGTGAACCAGCGTTCATGTCGGAATTACTAACAGAGGCATGGGGTGACATAATGGTAGCTGTATCTCTGAAAAATTCCACCCCAGCCTGGGTGACAGCTCACAGAAGCTGTGTCCTTGAGCTCCCTGCATGACTTGCATGTAGCTGGCCAGATTGGAGAGTCCTCATCTCCAACCATAGTTATTGTTCATATAACCTTGGGGGTTGAACCTTGTGAATTTTCCAAGTCTGGGTGTTCCCTGGGATTTCCTTCCTGATCCTTGTAAATTTCAGGTACTTCCTGAGTCTTACAAGCTTCCCTTCTCCCTCTATTCAAAGGGAACACTGTACAACAGGTTCTCTGGTAGCCAAGCCTGGCCTTTGACTTCTGATCCTATCTGCCCCCTTGAGTGCTGGGATTATAGGCACGGGTCTCCATCTTGACTGTTTTTGGATGTGTTTGTGTATAATACAAAGTCCAAATCAGAAAATTTGGTATCTGTTACTCTTGTTTCATCAAATGCCTTCTATCCCATCCTTTTTAAAATTCCTATGAAGAAACATCTAATATTTCAGGATAAAATAGATCCCAGTCTCAGGAAGACAAGAAAGTCTGGAAGTATTTCCTTACAGTCTGAAGAGACCTGTGACTCTAAGCTCTAGCACATTCCATGTGGACTGTCACTTGTTAGTGTGCAGTAAATTCAACACCAGTGAGAGAAAGTCTTCATTTCATCTCTGAAATCTCTGGTGAGAAATGAGATGTCCTCCTCCACCCTCAGGCAGAGACTTCACCATCTGCCCATCCATTCCCTGAACCAGAGCATACTGCAGGGCCATCCAGGCAACATCTTTTCTGCCCACTTTTACTAACTCCAGTTCCTGGGCCCAGCCCACTTTGTGCCTGTGCCTCTCAGACTCTTGACTAGAAGAGCAAACAGCTGTCTCCCAAAATTACTCAGAGAGATTCCCTCAGCCATGTATGTATTGCCAGGGAGGTGGGGCTATAGGCCAACGGGGTGGGCCCAGGAAGTCATGAGTCACCTGGCAAGAATTGCCTGAGTATTTTAGGCCCAGGGTGGGGTAGCAGGGGGTGGAGTGGGCAATACTTGTATTCATGGTTGGGTTAATTTATGGTTTTTATCCAAGTTAATGGTAGTTCTGCGAGGCGGCTCCACGGCACTTGGTCACCAGAATGTGTCTTTAACTACCCCATTAAGCTTCCCTGCGGATGGGGTACCATTCCCACCCTGTTTGCGGGTTTTTAATGTCAGTCTGTGAACTCCTGTCTTCCTCCTGCCCTATCATTCCTCCTTCTTTGTCCAGTCCCCTCCCTGGTGAGGAGGGTATCAGGCACGTTTGCTTTGCCACATGCCCTGCCCAGCGCTTATCAGCTCTATTGAAAGCTCCAGTGCAGGATTCAGATTGGGGACTATTCCATTAAAACATCACATTAACGAGTCCTCAGAGAAAATCTCTCTCAAAGCTTTTGAGCTCATAACTACTTGGCTGTCTTATGAGCTGCTACAGCTCCTAACACGTTAACAATCAGAAAAGAAAAATGTTCCTAGTGACGGTCGGCAGCTGCTGGTTCTGGGAGACCTGGAGCTTCTCCTTGGATGTTTAGGAAGTGGGCTGGCCTGTAGGCTCCCATGGACTGGTGGCCACATGTCCACATCTCTCTTCTATCCCTGTCCAGACCCAGCGGATGCTATCTATGTAAAGAGTTAGACCAGCAGAGATGCTCACAGGCCTGGAGGTAGCCAGAGCCCTGACTGCAGTCCAGACACTCCTCAGACTCACAAGCTGAGTGCTAGCCCAGGAGTTTAGGTCAGAGGTCACAGCTTATAAGGTCTCCTGGGATAAGATCATCACTGGGAAGTGAGCACTGTAGGGTTCTTCTGAAGCGAGAGTTGAGCCTCTGTGGACACACTGTTCTTCAGTGTCCATAGGAAAGAAAACAGCACGGACCACCGCTGCTGGGGCTTGATTCTCTTTCTGCCCCACATCTCCGACTCTTGGACTACTGCCTCCTGACATCAGTCCTTTTTTTAAGGACTGTTTTGACATGACATCGCTGGGACCCAAGCACTGAGCTGTGCAGCCAAGGGGTCCTTGAACTGATCCACAGTATCTTTCCTTGTCATTGAGGACCAGACAGAGTGTAGAGGGCTGAGGACCAGCAGGCTTCTCTGATCCTCTGAGCCCCAAGGAAGGTTTAGGTCCTGTCATGTTCTCTCTTAACACCTGCTACAGTTCCATGAAGGCAGCCACACTGACACATTAACAAGAGTCCCCTGGGGGCTCTGGAGATGGCTCAGTTTGTAAACTGCTTCCCTGGCAAGCACAAGGGACTTGATCCCCAGAATGCACATTGAAAAGGAAAGAAAGAAAGAAAGAAAGAAAGAAAGAAAGGAAGAAAGGAAGGAAGGAAGGAAGGAAGAAAGAAAGATAGAAAGGCCATTTTAAATCTTAGTTTAGTGCCGGGAAGGCAGAGACTGGTTGATCACTGGGGCTCACCAGCCAGCTGGGGAGTTCCTGTCAAGTGATAGACTCTTGTCTCAAAAACTCACAGTACATAGCAGAAGCTGACCTCTGGCTTTGACACACAGGAATATGGACACACACACACACACACACCCCCTAGAGTCTTCATTCTGTTCTCTGTTTTCCATCCTGGGTGCTGACTGCAGGAGTAGACTAAGGAATGAGTTAAGTTTTCAAGCTCCATGCCTTTGAAGCGGAGTGTTGGCTAGGTAGTGGCTACAGTGATACACAGTGATACCAGAGAAAGGTGACAGCTGGGTTGTGTGGCTCCTGTGAATGGTCACGGGCGGGAAAGAGAAGAGGTAAGTCTTTTTAGAAAGAACAGTAGTGAAGAAGCATCAGGGCAGCATGCTCAAGAGCACAACACCTCCCCTCCCCCACCCCCCACCCCTCACCCCCATCCTACTGCCCCACAGGGGTATGCCTCAGGATTGCCTGTCCTCCTTTCTGGCTCATCTTTCAAGTGCGCAGCAGAGCTACCAGGACAGTGTAAGATGAGAGTTTCACTCGTCTGGCCTGGCCACCTTCCACTGTGCCCCCTGAGCTGAGATCTACCTCAGGGTCAAAGCTGTCCTTGCACAACCCTTCCTGTCCATCTTGTCTTTTGCCCTCCCACCTTGCACCTGCAGCCGTTTCCCAGACGACCCACATGAGTGACACACTGACACAGCTGAAGACAGATGCGGAAAGTGTAGCTGCACTGCCCCACCCAAATGTATGGCAAGTTGGTTAAGTATGGGGATCCCTTAAGAAAGCTTAGGAATGTCTACAAAGACAGAGGGCCAAGGCAAAAGGAAGAGGAGGCCAGTGGAAGGAGAGCGTTACTGGGGCGGGAGACGTGGGGACAGGTAAGCCAATCACACTGCTTCTAAACATGGGCCAGGATGCTGGTGAGGCCAGGGAAGGCCTTTTCCCATCCCTTTACACGTATTAGGTAGAGTTGTGGGACAGATCGGGACGATCTGTTTCACACTCACACTTTGGGGAGTCAGCCTTCTCTGTGGCTCAGTTACTTCGGAATCTCTGCCTTGGAGGAGCCCAGAGAGGAAGAGAGGACACAGCTGGGCCCCTGGGTGGGGCTGGGCTGGTATCAGGCCAGGAGGCTGTGAAAGGTGTGATCTTTAAAAAAGAATGACAAACCAGCATATTTCAATATGTGCCTGCATGTCAACTACAGGCATGTCAGGGGTCACTTACCTCTGCCTAAGAGCCTCCTATGCAGGCATGCACATAACACCTCTCTCTGCTCTTCATGTAGTAATGAGTTGTTTTAAACACAGTTGCTTTAAGGGTGTGCTAGAAGTGTTGGCGCTTACAGCATCTTGTGAGGAATCTTTACAAAGCAAACTTTGGAAGGAGGCAGCTGAGCATATTTTCTGGTGGATAGCCACCAGATCCATTGTCTGAATTTGGGATTTTGGTGCAGTATTTTGAGATACTCAGCATGTTCATGAGATGCTGATCCCAAACCACACCAGGTATGACATTCCCATCTATGAACACCTTTCCAGGGCTGTGTTTGTGAGCACTCTTAACAATCCCAACTCAGCCCCGCCTCCAGTCACCCACCTGAGGCTGGAACCTCAGGTCTTTATCTTAATCCTGGAAGGCGCATGGGGCAACGGGGCCAGACAGTGGTGGCAGGGACACAGCAGAGTCCACATTTCAGCCTTCTCACCCCTAACCTATTTGCCATGAATAATGGGTGTGTGTGTGTGTGTGTGTGCGCGCGCGCGCGCGCGCGCGTGTGTGCGTCAAGGTAGCTCAGATCCAATAGGAGGGATGTTTGTCTTCTCAGGTCCAGGTGAGGGATAGGAGTAGACAGGATTTGGTTTTGTGCCAGCCTTCCTAATAGAAGCTGCCTTGACCACTGTGTGGGGGTGTTTTTAGGGTACCTCAGAGCTCTGTCTCTTCCAGCTGATCAGTCAGTCACATGGTGGTAGGTGTTGAGAGAGCACATGAGCCTCCATATACCTGTGCTAACCATCCAGACCCGGATTTATATTTTTTGTCTGTATCTCATACCAGCCCCTACTATGGCTTTTCTGTTGAAAGCTGGGGTCTTTGGTGGCCCTGCCTAGATCCAAAGTGGCTGAGTGTTGAAGTTTGGTCTGTTGCTATGCATTGTGATGCTAAATACTGTCCCCCAAGGCCTGGTGGCATCCAGAGATCACAAAATCTGCAAGTACACAAAATAATGCTATGTAACTTTGCTCCTTAATTTAAAACTATCGGCTGAATAACAATGCCTACAGCCTATAGCTGGACGGAGGAGAGGTAGGCAGAGTTTCAGTCCCTGAGCTTGGAGTCTGAGGCAGGACCAAGAGGGGGAAGAAAGAGGAAGAAGACGGAGAGAGAAGGAGATACCATGGGGTAGGTGAAGCATGAAAACATGGCCAGAAAGGCTGGCCGACTGGAGTAAGAGCAGCCAGGGTGGAACGTGGCAAGTTATAACTCGGGGTTATTGGCAGGGAGTAGACATAATAGCACAGAGGGCAGATACTGCCCAGCTCTAGTGCTGATTAAGGTTGACTATAAATATAAAAGTTGTGTGTCTTTTATCTGAGAACTGAATGAACAAAGGCAGGGTAGAAACCCCCCTTTGAGATGAAAGCATATCAGTTCACCCTGTGCTGTTCAGGCCCAAGGAATATCTGGTGGGTCTATTCTTCTGGACACTTGCCCGACTCCAACCTTCAAGGGATGAGTGGCTGCCTGAAGGAACTCCTTCTTGTGGCTGAGATTAGCAAGATCACAAAGCCTGCTTAGGCTCCAGCAACCTCAGGGACAGGAATAGGATGGGTCCTGGGAAAGCTGGGAAGGAAATTTGGGACAGTAGTCTTAGCAGGAAGGGTACTTTTGAAGATGCAAATCAAGTTAAGGTGAGCTCATTAGAGTGGTCCTTAAAGATGCTGTCTTCGAAAGAAAGAAGCCAGGGAGGATCAGGAGAAGAGCAGTGACAGCAGAGGCAGAGTTGGAGTGATACTGACATAGACCAGGTAACACCCCCTGGCCTCCACCAAGGAGTGAGCCAGTCCTTGCTGACATCTCATCAGTCAGGCCTCAGAACAGTGGGGAGGATCGTTTCTGTTGTGGTAAGCCTCAGCTTGTGGTGCCTTGTGATGATGGCCCCAGGAAGCTGATCCAGCCAGTTTCTCAACACCAACCCACTATTGCTATAAAACAAAACAAATCAAAAACAAAAACAAAACACAAAGACCAAAACCAAAACAAAAACCCCCAAAACAAAACAAAACAAAAAACCCAGAGGCATGGCTATTGTATATTGGATGTGATATTTTGAGACTCAGGACAGCCATGGAATAAACCATAGGCAAAAGAAGCAAAGAGCCATTTTTATAGGGAAGTTTCCAATCTGGGCTGTCTGCAAAACATCACTTAGAAAGTAGGCTGGCAGCGGAAATGACCAACGCAGATGTCTTAGTTTGGTTTCAGTTCCTGGGACAAAACACTGACCAAAAGCAACTTGGGGCGGAAAGGGTTTATTTCAGTTTACAGTTTACAGTCCATCGATGTGGGGAAGTCAGGGCAGGAATTCGTGGCAGGAACCTGGAGGCAGGAACTGAAGCACAGCCCATGAAGGGATGCTGCTTACTGGCTTGTTTCTCTTGGCTTGTTCAGCCTTATACAACCCAGGACCACCTGTCCAGGAGTGACACCACCTGTAAAGGCCTGGACCCTCCCACATGAATGATCAATAACAAAAAATGTCTACAGGCCAGTCTGACAGATGCACTTCTCAGTGTAGTTTTCTTCTTCCCAGATGACTCCAGCTTGTCATATTGACAAAGACCTAACCAACCCAGATGGTCAGGGAAATGTCAGCAGGGCCCAAAGAAAAGAAAGGAGGGCGTGAAGCCTGTAAATCAGCAGACCTAAGACTCTCTGAAGGGCCGGGCATGGGGCTCACATCTGTGGTTAGCTCTTAAGAGGTGAAGGCAAGAGCATTAGAAATTCAAGGGTAGACTCAGCTCCGACACACGTTCCAAAGCAAGCCTGGGCTATATAAGACCCTGTCTTCAAACAAGTGGGCAAATAAACAAACATACTAGTCACTGGGGGGGGGGAACAAAGTCTGAAGTAAAAGACAAGACAGGGAGATGAGAATGGGAGATAAAAGCTTGACCACTGTATGCATCAGCCCCCAACATAGACCGTGTAGTCTAGTGGTTGGCGGTTTCCAAAGGCAATATCTTGTGTAACCAGGAAGGCTGATGGGCTGTCAAGGACTCTCAGCTCCTCCTCTGCAGCAGCCAAGTATGGGAGAGGTCTCCATCTAGGAGAATCTTGGGAACTGACTCTTTGAGAAACATCTCCATTGCTAGAATTATTCAGAAGACAAGAATAGTAGATTTTGAGACCCAGTAATCTGTGTTGTAGGTGACAGCACCTTTGGCCATGTTGGCCATGTGTTACCAGTGAACTGTGTTGTTTTAACCTGGGATGGCTGAGTTCTCAGGCTCCAGGATGGAGTCAAAGGGAGAGCCTGGTCACCTCGTATGACAAGAGTGGTGCTTCTAGCTCACTGGGAATTAGATGGTTCTAACTAGGAGGACAGTTTGTTAGGGACAAGCACTATGCAGGGGACAAAATCCAGGAGAATGAGTCACGTTGTTGATGATGACTTTAAAATGAAGAGGAATAGGTGGAGTTATCATGGAAATCTCTAAAGCAAACTATGGGACAAACAGGTCCACGTGTCCACAGTGGGTTTCTGTTCCACAATGCCAACAATGTCAAATTTCCCTCTGAAACAAGACAGGAATTAATGAGTCTGGTTATTGAAATACAAAGTTGGCTAAAATCAACATATACTTTATGGTAATTGAGTTTGCTGAGAAACAAAGAGTGTGAACATTCACAACGAGAATCATGTCTTAGGGTCCTGAAGTCATGGCATGCAGGACACAGCAAGATAGGCCAAGCATTATTGTGCTGAAATTACTCAACATAGTACTGATATTGTAGCAATAGAAACTAACAAAACATCTCCCCAAACAAAAAGATATATATATATATATATCCACCCTTGTGGGAACTAGAAAGATGAATCGCTAGTTAGGAGCGCTCACTGCTCCCATGTCAGTCTCTGCACCCATGTATGGTGGCTCACAAATACCTATGACTCTGGTTCCTTGGGATCTAATGCTCTGTGGTCTCTGCATGCATGTGTACACACACGATGCACATAAACTCACATACAGACAGGACTGTGTTTCTGTCACCTCAGGATGTTGAGAGTGGGGAACAATGACAGAAACAAGGGCCTGTTCCTACAGGAGAATCACAAGTTCAAGTCTAGCTTGGCAATTTCAGTGAGATCCTGTCTCAAATTAAAGGTAAGGAAGCATGCTAAGGCTATATAGCTCAGAGGCTGAGTGGCTGCTGCACAGCTTGCACAGGGCCCTAAAAATGTAACACTTAGTAATACAGGAATAACTAATTTTCCATAAAATACCAGGCCTACAGCGTGCTATGTTATGACTAAAAATGATAGAACACATACAGTAATGTCACAGAGAATATAACATGTTAGAATGAACATATTTTTAAAATAGCATATATGTATAGGTAAGGCTGAGACAAAGCTAGGTCAAGGCATTTTATTTTATATAGGTAAAGGAATTTCTATACAACTATTTATTATTATTTTATTAATAAATATATTTAAATACATACAATAAATAATAGTAATTTCTCCATATCACTTGCTAAGGATAACTCTACATTTTCCATTTAGTTATCGGGATGTATGAAATCCAGTTCTGGGAAGGAATAATGATAAGTTATCTATGTCATGAATTTTCTTTTACTACATTGGTTATTTACTTCCAGAGGGGTGTGTGTGTGTGTGTGTGTGTGTGTGTGTGTATTGCCGTCCAAGGAAAACTTGTAGGAGTTGATCCTCTCCAACTGTTGTGGATCCTGGGAATCAAACTCCGGTTGCTAAGCTTGGAAGCAAGCACCTTGCTTCCTTGCAAGAACCTTGGAAGGTTCACCTTATGAACCTTCTAGGGGCCTTGCATCATTTCTTACCATCTTTGTTAGGACATTTTCTGACTTTAAAAGTAGTGGATGAGTGTATTTGTCTCTTCATGGACACCTTCACTGTCTTAACAGTTACACTTGCTCCCTAGTGTTTATCTCTTCAATGTTATTATAAGAACTATACCGTTTAATCTTCTAAATCATTCTCTATTATGCCCACATCCCCAAGCAATGTGAAAGCCACTAGTCTTTACCTGAAGGGAGAGTTACTCCAGAGCGAACTGAATAGCTCAGAGTATTTTGCATGATGGACCCAGCCATGATTGGAATGGCCAGTTGTTCACCCAATTTGTGGAATCCTCTTTTTATAAACGACAAGGCTCTCTCCAAAGGGATGGGAACAGTCCCCAGGGCACGTGGGAAGAACAGCTATTTCTCTCCTTAGGTTCTAGTTTACACATCCAGAGCCTGGAAGCTTTGTTCTCAGAATTCATGCTGTCATCAAGGGGACTCAACATAAATACAGTGGTGGGCTGGCCCATGGCTTTGCTGTGACTGCAAGCAGTGGCAATTGCCTGCCAAACGCTGGTCTCCTCCAGGGTGTGGACTGACTGCTTCCTCTCTTTTTTTCTCCTGGGGTAGGCTCCACCCTTCCAACTAACTCTATGTTCCTATACTCTCATCCCTTGTACCTGCAGGCTTCACAGCTGTGGGCTAGTTATCTACTTTCACACATGCCATAATTATCTTCAGTAGGCTTCTATGAAGTCAGTGGCTATCTGCATGATGTCCCCTGTTGGAACATAAACTCTCTATGGGTCTCCATGATCTCCATGGATCATGGTGTTGATGTGGTATCTAGCCTGTAGCCCCTTAGGAGATCTTAAGGGTGTCCTATAGAAAGACTTTAAGGAAGTGGTTCTCAACCTGTGGGTTGCGACCCCCTGGGGTCACACATCAGAAATCCTGCTTATGAGATATTTACATTATGATTTATAACAGTAGCAAAATTACAATTATGAAGTAGCAATGAGATAATTTTATGTTTGGGGGTCACCATAATACAAGGAACTGTATTAAAGGATCATAGCATTAGGAGGGTTGAGAGCCACTGATTTTGAGGATCTAAAAATTCCTTGAAATTTTATACAATGTGTGCGCCCTGTTGCCTACCAGCAGGGTATCATTCTATGGCATCTTTCAGCCTGCTGACAACTGTCCTCAAGGGAGTACACCAACATGGAGAGCCTTTTCCTTTGTAGTGCTTGGTTTGGGCTTATCACCAGGCAGACCCACCAGAGTCAAAGGGAAGCTCATCAGGGACCAGTGGAAATGAGTATTCTCATTAAGAAGATGACCTGTGGGAAGGCTTAAATCCTCTTCTTTGTCAGACACCACCCTTACACTGATGCCCAGTGTGGATGAAGCCCTTGCAGACCACCCAGAGGGTAGACCAAGAAGCAGGAAGGCACCCAGGCCTTTCTCTTTGTGGATCATCATGTTTACCGGCCAGTGACCATTCATTTCAGCCTATGGGATATAGATGTTTGATTCATTAAGCACTGTTGATTTTATGCAGGGGATATAGTATTCACGAGGTGAACACCAGAGAGTTATCTCTACATGACTCTCAGTCCAAAGATTACAGATATCTGTGGGTGCTGTTAGATGTTGGTTGATTGATGGATGGACACAAAAGGAATCCATGGACAGTACCTTTAGGTCAAGTGTCCAGGTTGAGAAGGCTGGGGTAGAGGAACCTGCCAGGCCTCTGGTGTGGATGCTGCCTAACTGGGGGGTTTGCACCCACACACAAGCCCACTGCTCAGCCTTTCCAGAAATAGACAAGAGGAGTGGAGAAGCTGTTCTCTTGGGCACACACCTATTAAGAAAGGCTCAGCTCCTTTTGGTACAAGTCTGTTCAAATGTCACTCTCTGAGGCAGGGAGCCCCAGAAGTCTTGGGAGAGGCTTCCCATCTACGGGTGGCACAAGCTCTTCCTCAGATGGCACAGACAAATGTCTATCAGATCCAGTAGGAAGGAGTGTGCGGTGTATGCAGTGTGATCCAGGCTTAGATCCAGCTATGGAGTTTTTAGAACTAGCTGTGTACTCTGCATGTTGGGGGCAGTGGGTGTGGCTGGTCTTCTCTCCTTTGTGATTGGAAGATCTTGAAGAAGGTCGCATCCAGGCCCCAGGATGCTCAGCTTGTCCGGAAACACAAGGTATATAGGAAAAGGTCCACTGATAAAGAACCAGGGGGCTGTAAAACTGGAGGTCCAGCCTACTAGGAGTCAGGTTGCTCCGTGTGAAAAGGGAACTCCAGAGGGCCCAGGGCCTACCTGCTTCCAGTGACCATAAGCCTCATTTTCCCTGAGCTAGTGCTAGTTTGTATTCTGTGGCCTCTATTTTGTGGTCGGAGGGCAGCTGTGCCTTTGTCTCCAGACCCTCTGGAGCCTGCAGACCTCTTCTGGGGCAGCTGTGTGGCTGGGGGCAGAGTGGAAGTCACCTGACTGATCAGCTTGAAGTGAAGCAGAAGGCACTTTTGACTCACTGGATGTGGTTGAAGGACATGACCTTCCTGTGGGTCTTTCTTTTGGGAAAGGAAGTCTTTGGAAGTTTGTAGCAACTGAATAAATCTTGTCCCTTTGATAAGCGGGGGCTCCCCGTTTGGCTGGCTGTGGAGAAATCGCCACACTTCCTCCCATTGTTTCGGCTGATTGAGTTCCAGAGTGTGTCACTTGATAACTCATTCCTGGGGAGCTGTGTCGGAAGTAAAGGCCCAAGCCCCAGAGCTGGAGCACCTCAGCCATGACTGAATCTCAGCACTGGCCTGCGGCTGCCTGGTTATTCCTGGAAGTTATTTTGATCCACTGGCCTTGCTATGGTTCAGGTTTCCAAGCCCAGCCCCAGAGCTGGAGAACTGAGAGAGAGGCAGTCCATTGTAATAATAGACTTCTGCTCGCTGAAGAGGAGGCGCTCTGAGGTTTTGGAGGCCCGTGTGCGCTCCATGATGCCCCCAACGTGACTTGTGCCGCCCTACAGCATGTGCCTCATCCCAGTATCAGCCACAGGGGATGTGGTTAGGCTGAAGCCAAGCTGCCATGATTGTGGGAGGGTCTTCATCAGCCAGAAAAACTGGCAGCTCCAGGGAGCAGAAGTGACTCAGGGAGGCCCACAGGGGAGAGGGAGGGAAGGTTCCCCAGAGTCCTGGCCCTATGAAGGATCCTCTCCTCACACAGCTGAGAGCAAAGAGGCTGCCAACCCAGGAAGCTGAAGTTCCTGGGTGGGGACAGTTGTTCCTCTGTACTTCCAGATACCCACACAAGCCTCTCTTTTAACTTTACAGTCTGAATAATTTTTGTTGTTGTTTCCTAGGTGGGCATAAATGACCATAACCTGGTGGCTGGAATGGCAGACATATACTGCCTTGCTATGGGTGTTCTGGAAGTTGGAAGTCTGAGGTCATGGCTGTCAGGGTGGCTTCTTGCCTAGTCTGAGTGGGGGAATCTGCCACTGTAGACCAGCTCCTGGTGATGACTGGCATCCTGCTGTTCCTCAGCATGTAGAAACACAACATGGTGTCTCTGCCTTCTTTTCACCTATGTTTTTCTTCTTTTAAAGGGACACAGTCACAATGGATGGTCATTGTACTTCAGTAGAACCCACCCCAACTTAGCTGACTACAGACACACTCTTTTCTGAGCAGGTCTGTCTCAACAAGCCCCACTCCAAGGTACAAGTCCGGTGGAGACTAGTACTTTTACATGTTGATCTGGGGAAGGAGGGAAGGGGGAGGCTGGGAGACAGTTGAGCCTGTGACAGATGAAGACTACCTGGATTGTAACAGTTTGGAAAATTGTGTCAAACAAAAATCAAAGGAGTAAACCTTCTTGTTTCTGCCACTCAGACCTCTGCAGTGAACTACTTCATGCTCACACTTCTGGAAATGTATCTTAAGATGGCACAGAATGTATATAATTCTGTTATCTGCTTCGCCTGATCTTTGTTTTTTAATTTTACAGATGCTTTCTTATCAGTACCTCATCCGTGTTTTTAACAATGACTTTGTTGAAACAAAAATGGATCCAAGACCGTTCCATGCGGCTGGTCTATTTCTATAATGTGGAGACTAATTCTGGGCCAGATACACTGCGGGACACTACCCTTGAAATTTGTCAGTCTTGTGACATTACTTCCCTTGTTCTTGGTCTCTTGTTGCCTGTGAACAGAGATTTGCAACTAAGCAGCAATTGCTTCAAAGTTAACCTTTTTTGGATAGCCAGCATTGCTGGCACACCTAAGAGTCAGGTGCCAGGACATTTGCTTCAGCCACGTCAAATCCTATGTAAGCCTTGAGGTTCCTACCTAGCCTGGAAGTGGGAGCTCACGTTAGAGATAATCCCTTGCCCCACTGAGGTTTTTCTGCTGTGAAAGTTTCTGATGGTTGAGGGGGAACATGCCCTTCCTAGTAGCAGCTGGTGTGTAAGAGGAAGTAAGTAGGATCAGCTGAGACGTGCCTGGGATTGCACAGTCTCAAGACACTCAGTTCTAAGAAGTCCTATGCTTGCATTCCCCACACTCTTGGCCCGCAGATATGATGTGATGGGCACATGTGCCCTACCACACTTATGCCTCCAAGCTCTGGTTCCTGAGTCTCAGACTCCCAGACGCTGGGTCAGCTGCGCTTGCTGCCTGCCAGGGAAAAACAGGGCTATCGCCTCTCCTGTGTGTGTGTGTGTGTGTGTGTGTGTGTGTGTGTGTGTATACTCATTCAGTTCATGAGTGTGTGTGTATGTGTCTCTGTGTGTGTGTGTGCATGTGTGTGGATGTGCACACATGTGCATGTGCGCTTGAATGCACTTGTATCACACACATAGAGACCAGAGGCTCACACCAAGTGTCTTTCTCAATCCCTCTCCACTTTATTCTTTGGGTCGAGGTGTCTCACTGAAGCTGGAGCCCACTGATTTAGCTAGACAATGGGCCCAGAGCTCCTCCCATCTCTCTGTCCTGTTGAAGTTTCACAAGTTTTCTGTTGTTCTTGCTTTCTCTAGAGGTGCTGGGAATCTAAACTTTATAATGTGCTTATGTGGCACATTCATGACAGAGCCATTTCCCTAGATACACTTGACTTTTAAAAATCACACATGTGTTCTTATATAATTCAGCCATCAAGCTCCAGAATGTTCCCACAATCCCCTCCCTGTGCCGCTCCCCAGGTAATCTCTGCCCAACCACATTCCCAGATAGACAGGGACTCTTTGCTTTCTTTCTTCTCTCCTCCCTCCTTCCTCTCTCTTCCTGCATTTCTTCATTTCATTTCTTTAGACAGAGTCTCACTATAGAAGCCAGGTTGTCCTCAAACCTCTGATTCTCCTGCCTCAGCCTCCCATGTGCTAGAACCACCACCCTGCCCTCCTGGATCTTATTTTTCTACATAGATTATTCTGTCTCTCCTAGATCTGAGTACGGTTAGAATGAGCTGCATGCTTTCCCCTGCTCAGTACAGTTTTGGGGTTCATTTAGGGCGAGCCCCACAGTTATTGGTGGGATGAAGCTAGCTGAGCTGCTTGGCCCTGTCATCCTCACAGGCTTCTGGGTGAGTCTTGTCACGCACAGTGGGTGGGTGAGGCTGTTTTGTGATGTGTCTGCAGTGGCCCCTAAGATGGTGCTGACCATCAGGGTTTGGAGAAAGGGCAGCACAGACCCTCTGTCTAGTGAACTGGCCTTACAGGTTGGTGGGAAGAGACAAATTTGAGTGACTATGGTTAATGGGGAAAGCTTTGCCCTGACACCTGTCTTAGTGGAAGTTCCTTGAAGGCAGTTCAGATAGTTTGCAAGAGATCAGTACTGAACCAGGGAGAGCCTCACAGCAGCTCACAGCCTGGCTCTACATAGCCTGACATCTTTGTTCCTGTGCCTGAGAATCAAAGAAATCCCATGCTGTTTCATCATGGTGGCATTTGTCCTTCTCAGGCCTATTCATCCCATCCAGTCCTACTGACCCCCCCCCCTTTTTCAGCCACTCATCTTGATGGGATGGATGGTCTATTTTCTGTGGACCTATAAGATGGCCAGGAACTTTACTGGGTATCTTTGGTATATACCAAAGAGAAGGAAAGAAGGAGGAGAGAGTACACAGAATACAAATGGCCAGAGAAATCCTCGGCTGAGGAGGGCAGGGCGAAGGGCCTTTTGGCCTTGCTTGTCAGCATCTCCCCACCTCCTCCAGGGTTTGTGAGAAACGGAGGCCTCTGTCTTCCACCCTCCCATGGTAGCCTAAGAGCAGTACTGAAGCACACTCGGGAATGAACCGGATTCATGAATGGAGCTGTCATATGTGCAGGAAAGGAAACAGCTGTCGTATGTTTGGAACCCTTTGTGCCAGGTCTGTGTCACACGGTATATGGTCTATGCCTGTGTCTGAAAGTCTCCTTCGGCTGCTTGCCTCAGTCCCAGTCACATACCTTGCTTCTTCAGTATGATGGGCCACCATGGGGCTGGTCCCAAATGTGAAACTGACTTCCCAAAGCCACAGTCCCAGCCTTTTAAGTGTGTGTGCGTGTATGTGTGTGTGTGTGTGTGTGTGTGTGTGAGAGAGAGAGAGAGAGAGAGAGAGAGAGAGAGAGAGAGAGAGAGGATATGAAACACAAGAAGAAGGAAGCAATGAGTAAGAGAGCCCAGTGTGAGTCCTGCTTGAGAGGTCGCCAGGGACAGAGCCTGGGTGCTGGGGTATGCAGAGATCAGGCCAGCAAGGATTAGAGGAAGAAAGGGCTCATGGAGAAGAAGGTCCAGGAAGACAAAGGCAAGCCCCTGTGTGACCGCCATGACAAGCATCCTTCCAGCAGAGAGGGGCTGTGGGAAAGCCCTGGCAGCTCAGCCCCTGTCAGTTCTGGTGAAAGCAGCCCTTGGCAGCACTGCCCTCGGAACTCCAGGAGGGCTGCAGGCTGGCACACAGTGCTCCTCACCCTGGCCACGCTTGGGGACTGTGAGTTCCCAGGCCCCAGCAAACAACCTTGGGCAGAGTCCCACTTCCTGTCTGAGAAAAGCTTTGTCGAAGGGAGTAGGGAGGGACCATGCATCTCTCAGGGATGCACTCCCTCAAGGGTGCCCCAAATTAAGGTCACTCTGGCTGTGTTTGCTCTCTTCCAAGGGCCCACAGAGGGAAGCAGGAAAGAAATGACCATTATTCTCCAGGCTCTTGCTAACATGGGTTCGATGACAGAATTCTATCTTCTGGAGGGATTAGCAGAAGCGATAACCCCAATACTTTATTTTACAAAAGAAACAGAGCTTAAGGCCCCTGACCCAGATCTCCTAGCTGCATGGTGTCTAAATTCTAGTTCAGGATGAGTCCCTCAAACCCACAGGAGGAAAAGAACCCATGGATAGGATCCAGGGAAACTCAGAACCAATAGAGAGCTCTCTTGGGGGCTTAGTAGTTAAGAACACATGTTCTTGTAGAGCACTGAGATTCGAACACCTATATGGTGGCTCAGAATCATCTATAACTCCAGTCCCAGTGTTTTCAATGCCTTCTTCTGACCTCCACAAGCATCAGGCACATACATGTGCACAAACATATATGCATGCAAAGTATCCATCCATATGAAATAAAATAATTATTAAAAATAGAGAGTGCTCTCTTGGTCTGAACCCCACGAACAAAGGCTGCTAAGGTTAGTTTTGGGGTGGTTGTGAGAGATGAAGTTATCGTGACCCCGACACCAAGAAATGATAACCTTTCAGCTTGGGGCTGGGCATAAATGTCGCCCTGAATCTTGAATGTTTATCAAACCTGTGGTTCCTGGTGGGATGCTGTTCTGGGGAGTGTGCAGAGCTGCATCCATCGACTTCTCTGGAAGTGCTGAGGCCCTATGCCTGGTGGTAGAACCAGGCCTGGGAGCTGCCAGGGTAGGCTTCACTGGTATGGTGGTTCACCAGGCACATGACCTTGAGCAAATGGTCTCATTTCTGTGAACATCCCCTCAGCTATAAAACAAAAGCAAAGCCCCACCCCAGGGGTATGAATAACACTCACAAGAGTCCCAAAGCACCTGGAGCCTCTTGTTTCACCCACCTTTACCTTACCCAGCCTTTTACTCCTGTACCTTGAGGCTCTTCTTGACCCACTTCCTGGATCTTCACTCAATCTCTAGGCAGCCACATGCACAGCCAGAGTGTTTTATCTGAGCAAGGAAAAAAAGGAGTGTAGACCAGAGCCTGGTGATGGGAAGGTAGAGCAGTGATGCTTAGCACTGGGGAAGAAGGCGGTATCTGCCAGCCAGTGTGGACCAGCCAGCCGTCCCACCTTTCTCCTACCTAGTGGTCACAACCCCTGGAACAAGTATATCTGGTGATGAAGGCACTGACAGGCCGAGCTGTGGGGACCTTCTTGACACATTCCTCCATGTTGTGGACAGATAGCATGAGCACAGCCAGCAGTGTTAGCTAGCAGATGCTTTCCCAGGGTATGAAGGTGGAGCTGGGGAGATGGCTCGGTGGGTGTAGTACTTGCTGTGTGAGAGTGTGAGAGCCAGGCCAGATAAAAGGTTGTAAAGGGGATGTAAAGGTGGCTGCTTGTGAACCAGAGGAGGCCGTGCCTCTCTGGAGGTGAACCTAGCCGACAGTCTCACCAATCAAACACTGAGGAGCAAACTGTAAAGTGAAGAAGGCTATGTTTGCTAGGGCTAAAAATAGATATCCCCTGGTGTTCTGTAGTAACACCCGAATCACTTCATGGCTGTGTAATGTGGGGAAAAAAATATTTCTCATGCCTTTGTCTTCTCAGCCGTAAGCAAACAGGGCTTGCCATCCGAGGTCAGCATCCTAACACACTGTGGAATTGATCTCAGCACAGCAGACAGTCAGCCATTCAAACCCGACCATGGCCATTTGGGTGACAATGTGTTCTAAGATTGAGTCTGACATTTCAGAGAGAGGATTGAATTTCTGTCGTTATTTGTGTTTACATTTTTACATTTTACATACAAATTATTCTATTCTGTCATACGTTCTGAACATTGTCTACTGAGAGATAAAATGTAAGGTGTGATTTAAGTGACTTTCACAGAACACTGGCTTCTTAATGCTTTCTTTGCACTTTTTGCATGGGGAAACAGGAGTGGGGTGGAGACGGAGGGTTGTTCTGGAACTTTGTTATTGTCCACTGTGGATGCAGAAGAGCTACAGTTTAAAGCCTGGCTTTTACCCGACCCTTACCAAGTGGTTTGCTCAACACCTCATACCCGGCTCCCAGACTTTTTCTCTTGGGTTTTAGCTCTAGTTCCAAAGCTGCTTTGGCTTATCTGCACATTCGATCTCTATGGTCCCTTTAACTATAACCCGAAAGAAATCAGCAACCTTCCCCCACTCTGAGATCTTTGCATTTGTTTTATGTCCCTGATGTGAATAGGTTCTTGTATTCAGATTTTAAGACCAACACTGCAGCGTTTGCTGTAGTGGGCTCAGGATCCTCCATGTGCCTCGTCTCTTTTTGTGTACATGTTAGGTTACGCTCAGGAGCTCAACCACAGCCATAGGAACAAGAAGCCGTCTGAGGCACACAGCCTCCACGAGCTCTGTGGCAGTTTCTACAACTGCCGGGTAGGCCTACTGCAGCAGATACACTTGAATTTCTCTGTAGATTCCCGTGGGTGTTTTATAGAGAGAAGCTTAGCTCAAGTGGAGCTCCTTAACCTTCTTTGTGAGACTCTGTGGTATACGCTAGGTAGGTGGCCTTGGTAGTGCTGGGGATACTGTTCACCATTTAAGCGCGTCTGAAATAAGCATGTCTGAAAGCCTTGTTCTGTGTTTCTCCAGGGAAGCATTTTAGTCCATTTGGTTGTTAAGCTACGAATGGAGGGGAAAACCCCGTTAGCAGGATGTAGTCTCTCTCTCTCTCTCTCTCTCTCTCTCTCTCTCTCTCTCACACACACACACACACACACACACACACACACACACAGAGAGAGAGAGAGAGAGAGAGAGAGAGAGAGAGAGCACACAAAGGTTCACCACATAACAAGAGTGAGGTAGAGCTTGTCACCTTCCAGAATGCTTCCCTGTGGGCTTTCTCTAAACTGCAAACATTCTTTTCATGTGGGGAATTCCTCGGAGGGCTATGAAACCCTGGTCTTGTGACATAGCACCCCTCTGGAATGGCGCCTACGGAAGGGTTATTAAATTTTTACCTTTTCGTCAATAAAGTCCTTTATGAGACATTGTTTTTTTTTCTGGCTGCATTTGAATGCAACGTCCCCTGCCCCAGATGCATGAGGGAGGAGACAGAAAGGCCATTTAAAACTCTGGTCTTAGAATGGCCCTATTATGCTTCTCACTGAATCTGGTGCCACGTGGGCTCTGCTCTGTGCGGATACAGTTTTAGCTGTGGGTTGCTTTCACTCACCCGGAGAGAGACTGTAGCCTGTACAGGGAGGGACATAAGAGATTTCTGCTTCAGGGACAATGAATGTCTGCTGAGCTGAGTCCCACGAGCCCTCCTTTTAGCTGATCTGAAATCTTTGTATTTTGAAGATTTCCTAGAAATTTCCCTTTCTGAAATTAAGGACCTGATTCTCCTTTCTAAGGTTTCAAGGACAAAGGTGACAGTGACAGGGAATATTTGGGAACGCTTGTAGATCCTTCTTTTGTTTTGATGACACTTGCAACAAAGATGATGGGTTTTGTCATTGGCTTTGGTACTGACTAGTTTAAATCATGTTTTTCTGCCCTCTGGACTGAGGACAACACAGTTATCTCCCATAAAAGGGACATTGATGGCACTTGTTGTTCTCAAAGCTCACTTCACATTGGAGCCTGTTGCTTAGTGGCCACAGGAGTGGCCAGGCCAGTTTATGGCATCAATGGAGAACCTGGCTTGATGGTCACCAAACTTCAGTTTGCCAAGACCTTCTAAAGGGCTGAGGATTGACATCTTGGTGAAAACCTGGGCTTGGGACAGCGGCCCACAAACCCCAGGGTAGATCACAGTCATGTGGAAGATTGACAGGCCCTGTATGGAGGCTGAGACTCAGAAGTCCCAGCCAGGCCCTGAGGATTTGCATTCCACCCTAGCTCCCACCCTAGCTGGGACTGGGGAGCACACTTTGATGGGGAACTATAGTCTAGAGTCTGCTGGGGCCACTCTGATTGTCAAAGGTGTCAGGACAAGAGCACCTTCTGCTTGGTTGCTATAGGGATATGGATTGAACTGTTTGAGTCTGTTTTCCCTGAGAGGAACATGTGCATGACTGTGGCCTATTGAGGTGACTGTGCCCTGGTTGCAGCAGGCTTCTTACAGAGGAAGCTGTACAGTTCCACAGAGGCAAGGTGAGATTCGGAGTAGACATCCAGCCAGACCCAGAAGGAGACGAGGAGTTTGGCACACCCATCTGCATGATGCTTATGTCCCACACAGGGAAGATTGCTGTCTTCCTGAAGGGCCCGGTGGGCCTGAGAGCATGTGTGCCTGTGTGTAACTTTAGAGATTAAAATGCTTCCCTTTGACAGTGTAATGCATGCCTGCGTATGGCAGAACTGCCAGGTTGTCCTTGCTGGTCTCTTCTTCAGCGACTCTGGCCGTAGTGTGAGTCTCCATCTTCAGGACAGCACCGTCTATGAGAGAGGGATTTCACAGAGTGACAAATGTCCTCTGAGTCATAAGGGCAAGGTGAAGTGACCTGTGTGGCCCAGAGAAAATGCACTGGCTTGACAACGGACTTTCTGTGTTGTTTTGAAAGCACCTTTAGTTGTTTGTCCAACAAATGCCACCTGAAGAATAAGCATGCTGTGTATAGGTGTGCAAGTGAACAACCACAAAAATATGCAGCCATTGCTAGATGCCTCTCACGGCCATTGCCAGACGCCTCTCACTGCCATGGTCAGAGGTTTCTCGCTGCCATGGTCAGAGGCTTCTCACTGCCATGGTCAGAGGCTTCTTGATGCTTTGTAAGAACAGCAAATGGGTGGGCCAAGTGAGAGAGCAAAGGGGCCCATGTAGGGAAGGGACATTTAGGTGAGACCAGAAAGAGGCCAGGGAAAAGAGTCAGAGCATACACCTGGCCAGGACATTTTCAATGGAGCTGTGCATCCTGATGATCCCTTGAACAAGGGTCTTCTGTGTGTGGCTGTTATGAAAACATGAAAGGTAGGTGTTACTGAGAATGATTTGGACTGGTGGCTATCATTTTTAGAGACTTTACATAATCTTCTGAAAGCCAGGAGGTGTCTGTGTGGAGGACAGAGACTTCACAGCCAAAAACCATGGCTTGCTATGAGCTATGGGGCTCCTGAAACAAGCCTGACCTAGTCATCAGTCTATGTCTCTCGTTCCTTCACTTAAGAAAGAGGGATAGCTGGATGGGATGTTCCAAACCTTATAACACGTAACAAGTTAGAAACAGACCACCTAACCCCTTGCTCAACAGACCAGTGTCCAGTATAATACCACACACACTGAAAGGAAACCAGTGTCCTTCTTAGGGGTCTAATGCCCAGTGACAGATCTCTCTCTGTCTCTGTCTCTCTCTCCTTCCTGCCTGCCCTATGTTTGTATGTGTGTCTGCCTTGCTCTCTGTCTTTCTATTTGTGTGTGTGTGCATGTGTATGCATCTGTCTGTCTGTCTCTGCCGGGGAATGAATCCCAATGCCCCACATACTAGGCCTTTCACTTTGATTTCCTTGGAAACTATTCAGACCATAGATGTCGGTCTTGGGGTATGGTCAGAGAAAGCAGGCCATTCTTAATTCTGTACCAGTGAAGCGACACAAGAATGTGGCTCGGTCTGTTTTTGCTTTTTAATCTCTAGAGAACCAAGTGCTGCCTTTGTTGTTAGTTTGCTTCTTTGAAAAACTGTCTCACTGTGATATGACTTCCATGTCTGGGTAGGAGGCACCGTATTGTCTGAGGGATGTTCCAATGGGTACTGTCCTGTTGGGGTAAAGCGAGTCATTTTTCATATATGGCTTGTCTTCAGATTGAAGGTTCAGTGAACATACAACACTTGCATGTGTGGAGGTCACCTCTGGTGTGGGTCACTGTCTGCAGACAGGCCGATCACAGTGGAAGGGGCTCAGACAGATTAAAGAATTTGCCCAGGGGAGCACAGCTAATGAGTAACAGAGCTGGGTGGTCAAGGCTGATGCTTCAGTTCTAAGCCAAAATTGGGGCTCCTGGCCAGTCTTCTAGCTTGAAATCAGGCGATGTTCACACCTGTGGCAGAGTGAGAGGGTGGAGCCCGTGGGAGCCATTCCAGGTCAAGATCTCGACTTTAGGGTCTCCTTCCATTATATTACCAACGCCAGGGCCGCAGCCGTGCAGGCCACTGAACCTACAACTGTGCCTTCCAAATGACAGCGCTACAAGTACCTTTGTCTTCTTTCTCTACCCCGAGTGAGCTCCTGAAAGCAGCTCCAAGGCTAGACTCCGTGTACCTTATCTACCCAATGGAATGAATAATGAACTAACTCATTTGCAGAATGGGCTCTTTGATTTTGGAAACAGGAAACCTTAAGTAATTAGTATTGATGATGAGGCCAGAGGGTAGAGACAGGGGTGGGGGTGGGGTGGGGGAAAGCACAGGGCCTTTCTCCACTTTTATGCAGAAATTGCATTTTGCTGCAGAAGCGAGACACTTCAGGTTAGGCATTTCTGGGAGGCTAAGCCATTTCTTAGGTGTGCAGACCTTGCTTCTGCTTTATGAAGTTTTCTGGGCTGAGTTTCAGATGCTCAGAGCTTCCTGCCTGGCATGTCTGAGCAGTCATGGTCCAAGGCTGAAGGCCTTATGTTTTGTCTTTGCTTTGCATTTTTCTTTTCTTTCTCTACTGAATGAAAAAGTACACGTCATTTTGTTTTTTCTGGACTCGATAAAATTCCCAAATCATCAGACCCATGTTCTCATGGAACTGTGAGACCAGAGCAACGGGAGGAAGCAGGGGTCAGGGGAGACACGCTAGAGCCAACATAGACACTCTTCAAGGGTCATTAGGAGGCACACAGCCACGTTCAGGGATGATGAGAAGCCCTGAACCAACAGCTGGGCAACATTTTGTTGACAGCACATCTAGGCCTGAGATGCCCTGAGATGTACAGTGCCTTCCTCACAGTGGTGGAGGGAGGATTCCAGCCAGCTCTCTCCTTAGAACTAACCGTGTTGCAAGCCTAACATTTCACACATTAACCCAGACTCTAGCCCCTCCCCAGACTTCTCATATGCCGCCATATACGAACTGCAAAGGCCTTGAAGCCTAGATCACTAGTTGGTCAGAAACATTAATGGCGGAGTTGGTCAGAAACATTAATGGTGGTTATAGTTTAGCTTATGGGCTGCAAACCTTTCCTGCTGTAATTGGGGTATCCATTCCACAGTTTTATTGGATATCAGAGAGCATTATTCCACCTAGCTGCTGGAGAGACATGACTGGAGTGACGCTTCTCTTCCATGACCAACACCTATTAAGCTCTCAGCACAGATTCTTCCTTACAGCCCATGACATGGCCCTTGGGGCAGGCAGACATGGCACGGCAAATGGTGAACTGCGTGAACTGCGTGTGAGAATTTTGATTTTATTGTCTATGCAAGTGAAGGTTTAATCTCTGACTCCTGACTCCATCTGAGCTGGATAAAGAAGTAATTCTCCTCGTGGGGGGGAAATAAGCATAGTACACTATTGTAATCTAAGAAACAGGCACTATTTATGTATTGGAAAGCCTTGCTCTCAATAGGGCTAACAGTCTTTTGGCCCAGAAGCTACTATGTTTGCAGCTATAGAAAGAGAGCTGTAGAAGTCACACGTAATGAGATGCTAGGGCAATGGGGACAGACGGTTGTGATGCCGAGGGACGCTCCCTCCTGCAGATGCCTGGTCAGTTCAGCAAGCACGACTCGTAGGTAGGCACCATGTATTTGATGTTGATGAAGGCATCCTCCCCTCCGTAGCGCTCGAAGGCTTCCAGGGTCTCCTGGATCAGGTCGCCAATGTTCTCCCTCTTCTGCTGGCTGTAGTCGATGCCATCCCCGGAGTTCACTGGTTCAGGCAAATAAACAAAGAGGTTGTTATTTCTGCTCAGTGTCCCCAGAGTCCCCCCCCCCCCAGACCAGGCATTTCCCGAGCGCCTGTTAGGAGACACGGACAGGTAACACATTCACGTTATCTTGCTGCAATTTGAGGCTGGTGGCCACTCCACAAAAATACCAAATTGTATATGATGGTGATGCCATGCCTGAGATCCTAGCATCACCAAGCTGAGGCAGGAGGATCACTATGAGTATGAGGCTAGCCTGGGCTACATAATAAGACCCCCTGTTTTTTTTGTTTTGTTTTTTTTTGTTTGTTTTTTTAAAAGCCAACCAACCAATGAACTAGCCCATTAAACAAATGAGGAGAGGAACACGACTCAAATCCAGGGCAGAGCTGGTGAAAATTAATCTAAAATAGACAAGTGTGAAAGAATCATGGGACGAGCTCCCTTTCCAGGCAGGAGACCTTGTCCATCACAGCCCAGTGCACAGCAGAGGGACTGTCTGTGGTTAGACCAGGCAGGTAGCCCCACGTAGCTCACAATATGCAGGCTGGAGAAGGACAGGCTCAGCTTAGAGCTGTGGCCCATGTCTTTGCAACTTTGTGTACATGGTGAATCTTTCTCTTGAGGGTTGGGGACGACAGAGTCCTCCAGTTATTCCCAGACCTTTGTTGTGGTTGCTCCTGAGTGACATAGGACATTTGACGGCCCATCTTAGGGTCGTGGCATGCCAGGGAGCTATTGCTGCCAGTTCTGGAGCTTGCAAGTTCAGGGAGGCCCCACTGCAGCCCATCCTCGTGCAGCCTGCATTTGACCACGGTGCCTGCTTTGCCATGAAAGACTTGAGTCCTAGGTGACCTTGGCAGGCCTTACAAACCTTCAGGTCTCCTCCGAAAACCCAGGCTGCAGCTAGTCAGACCAAAGGACCCTGACAGCACCTAGACTGTGAGATATCTGGAAGAAGCCCAGTTTTCACAGAGGTGCACCCCTGTGCACCCTCCAGACCCCAACGTGATCATGGTGTCTGTTTACAGAGTCATTAACATGCTTTTTGCGGCATCCACAGATTTCCGAGGGAAATCCCCTCGGAAGGGAGACATTATTGCATTTAGAGAAGTTGCTCACATTGCCTGGCGACACAGGAGGGGCCGACAAGTTGGGCTTCTAGGAGACAGAAGGATGAGGTGAGCGAGGGCCAGAGGGTGTGGGCCAGGGAGCACAGGGCATCTTGAAGCATCCACCTTGTAGAGGAGCGGTTTACTTTGTGCATACCTCAGGTGGAGCCTTTGAGTGTTTACCAGCTTGATGTAAAGACAGTGGAGGTCAAATTGGTGTTTCAGACTCCCTATCCTCAGTTATTTGGGGACATTTCAAAAAGATCAGGTTCAGACCAGAGCAAAGGTAACAATTAGGACTCCACACGGCATAGACAGGCATTACTTTCATCTGATGTTTTTTTCCAGAAACTTCTTAGAGAACTAGAACTGTCTGAGGTAATACGGAAAAAACAAACTGTCACTCTGACCACTTTGGTGCGAGGGAAGGCAGGTAGAAATACAGCAAAGCTGCAAAGTGGAGTCTTACCACTGTGGCTCGTATCAATGTATTCTATAAGGCGAACTTACAAAGGTCTGCAAAACTGCAATTAGGGGGCTTTTCTCCCCATGGTGGATACCTTGTGTAATGCATTTCAGTCCATTTAAAGTTAGACTCGCCAAGTGGCTGGTTATTCAAAATGTCAAACGCATGGAATACATCCATGAACATTGCTCAAATATTGTGTGGAGAGAATATTTATCACCAAGAGAGAAGCATAGTAAAGATGCTTGTCATACGTTTGAAAAAAAAAAACCCATAAATATCAATAAGAAAATAAACCACAGGTAAATACATGTGAAAGCAAAGAGACTGCCATCATCTTTATCATTAAAGATTGGCCTGGGGCACCTTAAGAAGAGAGGGTGCTGTCAGGAATGGCCACACCAGGGGTCTCCCGAGGACTCTGCTGGGAGGAGAGGGTCCTGGAGTTGAAATTGTGAGATGCTTTGGTTAGGCAGAGATGGAGGTGTGAGTGGAAAAAATGGTCAGAAACAAAGAAGGGAGCCAGGAAGTCAGGTACCAACAGAGTCAGGGCAAGCTACAGGAGAGCAGACACTGTGAGCTAAGGTTGATGGCTCAGTGCCGTCTTTAGGAATGAGGCCAATATCCCAGGAGTCCACCTGAAGTGAAAAGTGTCCCAGGAGGTCTTGGGCTAATCCTGTCTCCTTCTTCTTCCAAAGGACATTCTTTATAAGTACCGGCCCATGGTCTTTCACACAGTTAGGGTGAAATAGGCAGGCTCTGTTTGCCTAGGACAGTTGAACCTGCAGCACTCCCTGCCCCACAGGCACCTGGAAAATCAAATTGGTGATGCTGGACTGTGACAGCTATGGTATAGCTCCTTTTAGACAAAGATCCATGTATTAATCACTGGTAAATAGCGCCTTTTGTTGTACCCAAAAGGTCAAAGACTGAATGGGTCACAGGACAGGCACATTTTTCCATTATAGCTGAGGGGGTTTGGGAAGTCTGTGCACCATGGGGAGCTTAACACACCCAAGGCCTCACTCCCTGTCAGAGCACAGCAGCGACAAGCAACACTTTATTCCATATTCTTACTTTTTAAAAACTATTTATCTGTGGGAGTAGGCTCTGTGGCTTTGTTTGTCTCTCACTGTACCAACCCCAACGATAAAAGAACAGAGCAGAATAGAAGCCTCTTGTTCGGAAGGGAGTTGTAGTCTATGTTCTATGGTTGCAGAGTGTATATCATGGGGGCAGAAAGAGACAGAAAAGCTAAACAAAAATCAAGAGCCCGTGTCTTGTTTTGCATGCTGTAATGAGGACGGGCCAGGCTAATGTCAAGCTACGCAGACAGGCAGGTGTGGGGTGTGATCTCCATTTTGAAACTTGTGCTGTTCTCTCCGGTTCTTGAGAAGCAGGAGTCTTGAGGTGACTCGTTTGAGCTCCCTGCTTTAAATGCAGACAATGCCACCGGGAAATGTGTTTGTGAGAGCAGGACCCTTAAAATAACAACAGCGACCCCAACCAGGTGGCTATTTACAATGGCCAGCTCTGATTAGGAGCTGATATCACTAGTTAGGAGGTGGGGCGCCTACTTTACGTTCAGATGGTTGGTTAGGAAGGGAGGTTGATGACGAGAAGGATATGTTTTATTTATAACCAAGCAGGTTGGTCTTATAGGGAGGGTGCAAGGCAGATTTGTGTCCCATAAGGAGGACATTCAAACAGCTGAACGAGGGAGAGGGGCTGCTCTTAGAGATGCTGGCATGCAAGAGGCAGGCAACTGCCTCCCAGAGACAGTTCCCAGTTCCGAGGTATTTAAACTCCATTTAGCACTTGGGATGTTGCATCTTCTCTGATTATCTGAGAAACCTGCTTCAGCACTAAACACATTCAAACTCCTCTCTCGTCTAATCCCTTTGAAATGGCTCTGACCCGTATGCTACTTCTTGGCCTTTTTCAAGTCACGGCAATATGTGTAAACTTCCTGTCTGCCCACCGATGGCATCTTCCTGGTGCAGAGGCTCAGCTCATGCCTGTCACTAGAGCCCATGGCAAAGGGCAGTTACGTAAGACACATTTACGGTTCACATAGATATCTGCTACTCCGTGGACACTGGCCAACAGCACACAGAGATCATGTAGAATTTTGATAAAACATCCCCACTGTGGTTTCAATTTCTAGACTATGGGAGCCCATTCTTCTCCTTTATTTAGTTACAAAAAGGAGGGGGCACAATCAGAGGTGAGAGATTCAAAGCAGAAGGGCAGACCAGTTTAGCTGGAGCAGGCGCGCACGCTTTTCTTAAGCCAGGTTTGGGATTGGCTCTGAAGCCTTGCTCCTTGGGGCTGAGCCCATCCTTGGCCTTGGTGCGATCTGCAGCTAATGTTACAGGGTGTTCTTTGTGCACTGGGAAAGCTCTGCTGGGCCTTACAGGATGAAGGACGGGTGAATGCATCAGGCCCTTCCTCTGGGGGAGCTCACCAGCTGGGCAAGGAACTCTCATAGGCCACCTTTTATACAGAGCAAATGATCACCAGCACCCATGGGATCAAACGTCGCTCTTGAAGCCCAGCCTTACAGTCTCTCTTTTGCTGCCCACTGGACACAGGTCCCGAGAGAACTCTGGCCCATTTCTTTTAGATAGGTGCCCAAGGGAATCTTAGCTGAGAGACAGGAAAAGCAAATCAACAATAGGTGGATGGTCACCTGGCTCAGAGAACATTCCATTGAGATTTTTTTTTTTTCTGTTTTGAATGCTGGTTTTGGTAATACTCATTAATGGTAAATGGAAAGAGTCTCAGGAACAGCCACAGCCACTGTTACTTGGAAATAAAAGCCTTATGTAAATCACGAGAAATGTACAGAAAACAAATAAATGCTGCCTTCAGGGCCTTCGCTGACACAGCAAAGGATGAACTCCGTTGGCTGTTTCTGACATTGACTAATAAAAAGGCCCATTCTAAAAAAGAAGTATCTTTGTTAACAGTGACACATCATGGCCCCAGGCTGCAGCAGCCTGGCTCTCAGGACTAAGCAGGACAGGACCACACAGCTGGGGGCAATGTCATGGGTGAGGATGACAAATAGGTGCCTGTCCCACCTCCACCCCCTCACTTGGTCAAGACACTTGCCACCAATCCCCTGACAACATGAGATCTGCAGGAAGGAATTCGGAGACCTGATTTCCACAATTTACCCACTGACCTCCACATGCACTGTGGCATTCCCTTACCTCCTCACTCCAAAAACTAAAACTGAAAGTTAAAAAAAAAAAAAAAAAAAAGATGTAATAAAAATGCCAAAAGAAAACAAGAACAGAACTCCGGATGAGGTGGGACTCTGATGATGACTAGACTTTTGTTCCCAGTCTCTCCACGCCCAATTTGCTAACTTCTAGAAGTTCTGGCTTTCTGTACTCACGGAGCTTAATAAGAAAAGAGACTGGGGTTGCCTTCCAAGTACCTGATAGGCCTTGAAGTAACTGAAGAAATCAGGAAGTATGCCAGGGATACAGAAAGGAGTGAGCAGGCAGAGTCGAGCTTGCCTTTGCCCTGAGCAGCATCAGTTACTGAGAGAAACTGGCTCTCACATCAGGGGCCGAATGACAGCCGGAAAGCAGACTTTGAAACAGAGCGCTGCTGAAAATCATGGTTTGGTGACACCCTCCATGTCCCCTCTGTCTTGCTGGTGTGTGGAAAGCATGCTGTCACAATTAGCCATTTTGCACACAGAGTACTTGAATGTGACCCAAGGCCAAATCCAGATCGAAGCTTTCCCCATTGAGGGAATGTTCAATATGCAACAAAGGGCCAAAGTGCCTTTAGACGCCAAGGCCGTGGGTGGTGGGGCAGCCAGGACTCTTGTTCGCTGTGACTGGGTAAGCTTGCTCAAGTAACATAAAGTGGAATGGAAAATACATCAATAAAAAAAAATGCAATTGTTTTTGGATCAGAAAAGGCATGTGTCTGGTTTCCGATGAAATCAAAAGTCCCTGTGACCTCTCAGGACGTGGTAGCATATACCTGCAATTCCACTCTAGACTTAGAGGTAGAGGCAGCAGGATACTGAGTTCAAGGCCAGGCTAGGTACAGTGAAATCCAATGAAATAAAAGCAAAGGAGAAGACTTGTGATTTCACTATCTCTCTATTTCTATCTATCTGACTATCTCTCTATCTCTATCTATCTGACTACCTATCTATCTATCTATCTACCTACCTACCTACCTACCTACCTACCTATTTACCTACCTATTATTTACATTTTTATTTCTTATGGCACCAGTTACAGCTAAAGCTGCATCCCTCCTTAAGTGGCTTGTGGTGATGTCACCAGAAGATAAGGTGAGCCCAGGGCCCAGGTGCTGGTCTTAGCAGGTAAGCAGGGAAGACTCTATTGCAACTGTCACCATTGGATACATCTTTTGGACAGGGAACAACTGTAGGTTTTCTGAGTGATACTTTGCTCCAGGCTTGCTTGGATTTAGCAGTCAGAAGACTGAGAAAGCCAGAATGTCAATTTCCTGTTTGTGATACCTGACGCTTAAGCAGGTATCAGGTTTAGTGAACTAAAACCCACATTTTAAAAAAGAAATTTATTTAAATGATAACTCCCAATATTAAAAAAATGCCACTGAGATAATGGTAATGTTTATGAGTTTAGGAAATATAGAATTTTCTTTTCTTGTGAGATAAAAATCTCATTATGATGCCTAGGCTATAATTTTTAAAAATATTTTATGAATTTTTTGAAAATTTCACACGATAAATTTTGATCATATTCAATCCTCCTCCAGCTCCTCCCAGGTCTGCCTCTTTGCCTGCCTTCTCTACTTTGCATATATATTATCTAAATTGTATATATATTATATATAAAATATACAAATATATATTATATTTATATATTATATACAAATAATATGTAGTTTCATATGTATAATATATAAAGAATTATACACACACACATATATATATGTATATATATATATATACATATGTATATATATATATATATATAGTTGCATGTGGATCCATCTACCAGGGACTTAAATACTTAAAGAAAACAGACTCTCTCTCTCTCTTTCTCTCTCTCTCTCTCTCTCTCTCTCTCTCTCTCTCTCTCACACACACACACACACACACACACACACACACACAGAGTTAGGAATGGAGCTCCATGTCTACCTCCTAGCTCAGCTCCTCATGGGAGTTTGTCTGTATTCATCATATGAAGTGGGCCTTAAATCCAATCAAGAAATGGTTGGCTAACCCCATGACATTTGTGCCACAGTAGCACCAGAGGGAGTTTCTTTTCAGACCAGTTATTATTGCAGCTTGCAGGATTCACAGCTTTGTAAGATTGACACTGTTTGTCTCTTCCAGAAGCATGCACAGCACCGTTTGGCAGTGTGAAAAACAGTAACCCTTAGAGATGAGCATCCTGGTGACTTTCAGCTTGATTTCTCCATGTTTTATGACTGAAGTATGTGGTGTCCCCAGCAATAGGGTCTTACTGCCAAGTAGTAATAGCCTGTAATGTCTGGGGGGTGTTGGGGGCTGTGGGACCTCACAGAGTGATAACTCCAGAAGCATTAACCCATTCTGGCACTGGGCTTTCTTATCTGTTACCCAGTGTTGTCTAGTAGGAGAAGTCCCAACCCATTTCCTGGCAATTCTATTTAAACTCTTTCCTATTTACACGTGTATGTATTTTACAGAGCCTCCACGCTGCTCCATCGTTTTTAAAAAGGTCTTTGGTGTTATTTGTGGCTCCTGTATTCCCTGCACTGCCCTCCTCATTCCCACCTCACTGAACCCTCCCTGTCCAACCATTCCTTCCTCCCTCCCATCTACACTTGTACATTCTACCGTCCTTCCCTTGAATTCCTCCTCCCCCATGTCCCGTTACTAATCTCCTGACCTCTGCGGGCATTCCATATGGAGGTGGATTATGTATTAGATATGAAACTCGCAAATCTAAAGATTCAAGCTAACACCCACAGATGGGAGAAAACAAGTGACAATTGTCTTTCTGAGTCTGGGTTACCTCACTCTTTTTTCTTAACATCTGAATAGTATCCTGCTGTGTTCGTGTACTATATTTTCATTATCCATTTAATGATTGCTAGATATCTAGGCTCTTTCCGTTTCCTCACGGGAATGCATAAGCAAGTATTGCTCTTATAGAATTTAGAGAATTTTTGGAATACAACAGGTTCAGCTGGATCATGGGAAAGATCGACTTTTTGAGGAACTTCCATTCTGATATACAGCTTGTATGCCTACCAGCAGGGACTGTGTTTTCCCTTTTCCCACATCCTTGCCAGCATTTATAATGGGGGAAATAATGCCATTCTCTCTAGTAAAAACACAGCAACAAAAAAACCAACCAAACAACACCAACAAAACAAACAAACATCAACAAGGAAGCACAATGAAAACTTTAACACACACACACACACACACCAAGTTGCGAAGATATAATAATCTCCCAGGCCTGTACATTGGTAGGATTTCTGTAGTGAAAATATGATTATTCTTCCAAGAGCAATCCACAGATTCAACTCAATCTCCATCAAAATGTGACACAGTGTTTTTTTCATGGAAATTAAGGAATGATCTTAGATTTCACATGCTAACACAAAAGGCCCAGGATAACCTAAATAATCCTGAACAATAAAAACAGTGCTAGAGCTATCTGGGCCCCAGATTTCAAATTACACTATAGGGCTATAGTAAAAAAAGCTATAAAGTAGTATAAGAGCACGGCATTGGCATAAAGACGGACACTGACCAATGGGGTACAATTGAGGACCCACAGGTAGGTCCACGTACCCACACCCACCTGATCTTTGATAAGGAAGCCATCAACACACTGCAGAAAAGAGAGCATCTTTCAAAAAGTGGTGCTGGTCAAACTGGATGGCTGTGTGTAGAGGAATGAAACTAGAATCTTATCTCTCACCCTGCACAAATGGATGAGGGATCCCAGTCTAAGACCAGATACCCGGAATCTAACAGAGGAGAACATAGGGAGTGTGCTTCAACTTACAGGCACAGGAAAGGACTCTCCCAACAGAACCCTGGAAGCTTAGGCATTAAGAGCAACAACTGATAGGTGGGATCTCGCAAGAGTAGAAATTTTCGGCAGGGTAAAGGACACCATTATTTGAGCAAAGAGGCGGCCTGCAGAATGGGGAAAAAAACTTTCCTGGCTATACATCTATATGTGAATAGAGTCTAGACTACTAAAAGAATTGAGCAAAGTAAACCTCAAGAAAACAAACACATCAATTAAAAACTAGGACATGGAACCAAACAGAGGTCTCAAAAGATGAAGTACAAATGGCTGAGAGGTATTCATAAAATGTTCAATTTCTTTGTTATCAGGGGAATGCCAATAAAAACTACTTTGAGATTTTATCTTATTCCGGTCAGAGAATGGCTAGGACACACCATTCAAGTCTTTAGCTCTGGGCGCGCGCGCGCGCGCGCGCACACACACACACACACACACACACACTGACAAATCCAAGGCTGGTTTTGGACTCGAGGCTTAGCGATCCTCTTCTGCCAGCCTCCTGAGTGCTAGGACCAAAGTGGGCACATACTGCCATGCTTGGCTCTTTCTTCGGTTTCATTGTGGATCCCTTTGTATGAAGTGCTTTTTCTGTTCTAGGATGAGGAGATTCCCTTCTCTGGAGGATGGCTAATGAGGGGAAAATGACTATGAGACCTGAAGATCAGGGATGGCAAGGCAGGGAAGTGCCCAGGGAACTGGGGCAAAACTCACTTTCCTACATCGAGTAAGAGGAGAGGGCTTTGGGGCATTTGTTTAGGTTAACTGCTTTCAGAAACTGCCAGAAATGTTGCCTTTCACTTTGTTTTGTTTAAATTGTATTGTTATTGTAGTTATTATTATTATTATTATTATTATTATTATTATTATTATTATTATTATTACTACCATTTTTAGCATTGAAGGAACTGGTCTTTACCCCCTTAATCATGATTATGTGTCATCCCATTGGGAATTCTTGGTGTTTCTGTGCCAGATGCCACCCCAGGCACTGTTTCTTCCATGGCCCCCAAGTCCTGTTGCAGACTATACCCTGAAGGATGACTCTGCAGTGGATATTTCCGAAGCCTTGGTTCAGGGTGTGTGAATTAAAGCCACAACAGTTTTGCAACCACAAACTTTTAATAACCATAGCAGCTGGCATGCTGGAGATGCCCAAGGGCTTACATCCTTCAGGCTGCTCAGATCTTATTGACATTAATGAAATTCACAAGGTCTCTTTCCTCTGAAGAAGGAAGCTTTGAAGCAAACCCTGGGTGCCCCAGCTGGGTGCCCACTCTTCACCTCTCCTGTGACACTGAAGCTGGATGGCCCACTCTCTGCTTTTCCCTAACATGGGAGCCAGGGACGAAAGCAGGAAGCTGCTGAGCCCTTGCCCCCGGAAGGCTCCAGGAGGCCCCTAGTGGACATCACTCATGGAACTGAAACGTTAAGGGTGTTGGCCAACAGCTGGTGTGATACCTAAGTCTCCATCCCCTGGACAAGGGGTGTTTGTAAACAACTGCCATCTTTCAACAGCAGTTTACTTCTCTAAATTCTGGAGTAGGGGGGGGAAGCACTGGGCCCAAGGAACATAATCTAGGATAAAATTCCTCAGTAATTGGGGATGCAGGGAGAATCTGGGAGGAGCAGGGGGAAGGGGAAGCATGACTGATGTATACCGTATGAAAAATCTTTTTCAATTAAAAATAAATTTTCTGCAAGTTATCGGCAGTTTACCTCTACCTTAGTCGTGTTCTCTATGTAAGAAGGGATGAGCCTTCATCTTTCCACCCAGTTACACCTCTGTCTACTATTTCAGTATAGCTGTGGACAGGTGCTGCATTAGGAGGGTTCTCCAGCAGACTGCCCCCGCCATCACGGCAGCACACATTTCTTCAAAGCAATTCACAAATCCCAGCAACACCAAGTTCCGTGTTTAAGTCAAGTTCTAAGAAAACTTGAAAGGAACAAATGTTCACAAAATTAATTCTAGTCAGGCAAGAGAACAACACTGTCAACATTCAAATTATTTGTTGACACACTATCAAATGTTATCCGGGTCCATGATTTCAATGTCTGTAAGGCTTATTAGTCCTTAGTATAGCATAACTTTTTATACATGTCCAGTTGAAAATGATTTAGTCAAGACAACAACAACAACCAAAAAGGCAAATTAGAATCTTCATTGATTAATGACTGCTTTAATTTGGATGCCATACTGAGAAAAAAAAATAGGTGAATTTACTAATTTATCCCTGTCTGGAATAAACATACCAATAGAGTCTACAGCCAGTGAAAGGGGCAGAGTGAAGGCTTTTGAGGTGAGAACTGATCTCTTTTGCTATTTGGACAACAGGATGCAGTGAGCAAATGCATCAAGAAGGATGCAGAGCATCAGACATTCTCTACGTCTGCTCCCCACTTGCTGTCTCAGGGTGGAGTCACAGCAGCAAGAGCACAGTGTCTCTTAGGAAGCTTCAGTCTTTGGGGACAATAGCTGTGTGAGCCAGATACTACCATCACTTCCCTCCAAGGAGAAGAGAAGCAATGTCTGGGCAGGTTGGACGAGCAAATAAAGTGACATAAGCTGCAGGTGACAGTGTGGTACTGAAAGGGAGGGTCTGGGTGTCCCTTGTCCCCACAGGAGGCTGGAAAGGTGCCTCCCAAGTACAGCAGGGTGTCGGTCCCATAGAGTAGGCTCCTTGACCCCAGGGAGGTCCCAGGGGAGGGCATGCCAGCAGGTACTGGACTTGATGCAGCTGGATTGTCCACAGCATCTCCCATGGTGGGTCCAGGCATATCTTGACCTCAAGCCTGTGAAAAGGGTGGTTTTGCTCGATTTACTTCATCATGAGCAGGATGACAAAGTAAGGGGTTTCAAGGACACTTCTATTTCTGTGTTGTGGATCCATGGGAAGCACATGGGGAGTTGTAGCATTAGTTCCATATTTAATCTCCTTATGAGCACTTATTAGAGTTTATGTGTCTCAGTTATGGCCTAAGACGAGGGACATCTGGGGCTTTTGATGTAAATGGGAGAGATTATGGCTGCTCAGCAGAGGCTTGCCTAGAGGTCCGGGTGAGAAACAGAGAAGTAGGAACCTTCTTAGGAGCTGACTGCCCTTTTCAAAACAAACACGGATGGCCAAAGGAAAGCCACAGGCGTGGAGAACTTTCTCAATCATATTCAGGGTTTCCAGTCTTCAGGGTTTCCAGGGAGGTTATGGTCTTCCTGTGAGAGGCTCATCGGGACCCCCATGCTATGTATAACCTTCTGGTAGAAGGACATGCTGAACGACCCTTGAACCATCTCTCCTTTTCCAAAGGGAAAAAGTCGATTATCCCAGTGACTTTGTCAGCAGCTTTTGCTCCAGAAAGCAGAAAACATAAGATCTGCAAGGAGTTTGTAATTAACGTTTAAGTTTTGCTTGATTAAATTTCTCTCGATACTTGGCCATTTCTAGTCACCTTTGCTAAAGACTAAAACAAGTGAGTTTTTGTTGGAAGAACTTACAGGAGGCTGCTCTGGAATGATGTAAAGCTGTTGGGATAGTTTTAGCTGCTTGTGGACTGATGCTGGGGACTGTCTAGGTGAGTCTGCAGGGCAGAGGTTAGCATCACCTTCCGTTTCTACACACCACCACCACACGACAGCCACTTCTTAGTCTTGTGCTTTTCTTTTCTGTAACTGAAGCTTTCTAAAAGATGTTATCCTCACATTCAGTAGTAGTCTGAGTTCTCTATAATTTAACATCTTATGCTTCTTACAACTTTCAACTAGGGCTGGCCTCATAGCTTAGTTGGTAAAGTATATCCTTTCAAGCGTGAGGACCAAAGTATCCTCCCAACCAGCCCATCCAGAACCTGTATGAAAGAGCCAGGTGTGGTGGCACGCTCTTGCAGTTCCAGTATTGAGGAGACAGAGCTAGCTGGGTCCCTGAGGCTCGTCAGCCAGAGGAGCCTGCTTTGTGAGCCCCAGGTGGTGAGAGACCCTGTCCCCTAAAAGAATAAAAAAGCATAAAAGGTAGATGGCACCTTAGGAACGAAGCCGGGTGGTTGTCCTTGGGTTTCCATGTGTGTGTGCCCATGTGTGCACCCACATGGGCACACACACAGACAAACAAATGTAGAAAACCCTTTCATCTACATAATGATCTCAGCTCCCAAGCGATCTTGTATAATCTGCCAGGTGACAGGCTGCCTCCAGGGCACAAAGCCCAGAGCTAAAGACTTGAATGGTGTGATGCAAGATTTGTTCTACTTTCAAATATTAAATAGATGCACTCCATGATTGTGCTGGCGTGAAGAAGCCATGTTGTGCAGCCGCAGCTCTTCTATGGGTTAGGCTTTGCTTGGGTATGTGGGCTGCATCTCAGCTTGCCTGAAGGATCTACTCTTTGAAAGTTCTGAAGTGAATTTATGAGTACGGAATTTGAATAGATTTCCAAGCCATTAGTCAGGAATTTTATAGAGTGGAAATATTTCTCATCAAATGAGCTCAATTAATGCAAAAAATTATATATTTAATGAACAAATCAAAGAGATCTACTGTGCTAAACTGAGCTAAGTACTGTAAGCAGGGACAGAGCTAACACCCTCTAGCTGCTCCTAAGTGTTTCAGTTAGAAATAACCTTGAACTATCTTTCAAAGCTCTGGTGATCAACATATATCAGCTTCCACACTGGTGAGTTAAATGTGGCAGGGGACATTCACCAAGTGTCTTGGGGCAGAAGCCTGAGGTTTGAATAGCAACAGGCTCACAAGTATCCAGAGCTCTACAGAGTCCAATCAAAACTTTTTGAGGACACACACACACACACACACACACAGAGAGAGAGAGAGAGAGAGAGAGAGAGAGAGAGAGCGCAGAGGAAAATTAATATGTGAGCATTTAATTCGCCACGGAAAAATTGGATTTGCTCAAGAATGGATGCCAGAGCTTGTTGGAAGCGCTGATAAGTGGAACTTGCTGACATTGGAGACTTTTGAATAAAGAATGTTTTTTTGCCTGAGTTACATTTTTATCTCCTGAAATTCTTGAGTTTGGCATACCCAGTTGCTTTTCTTCTGAATCAGGACTCTGTCCAGAGGAGTGGGGACAAAGACAGCATGGAAACAAAACAATGGAATGGGGGATGGTCAAGAGGATGCAGGAGGACTTGCTGTTCACCCTGCATGTCCTGCTACCAATTTGCTCTGACAGAACCAGCCTCGATAGCATACCCAAAGGACGGAGGCAATGACAAACAAGAGTCTGCACACTGTGTCTTTAGTGTTATAAAACCCACTGAAACATGTTGGTGATTATAACTGCACATACACGACTCCTACTTTACGGCAGATTATGTAACCCTCCTCTTGGATGGGCAGGGAGAGACCCCAGTGAGCACCGTGTAGTCTACATTTTTCCAAAGAGTTTGATAATAAAAGATCATTGCACAACTTCGAAGGGCTGCAGTGATGTAAAAACATGGCGGTGGGATCCCTGGGTCATGATGCATTGGAGAGCAGTGGGGTCAGATTGGCCTCGGACGTGTACGATTACCCACGGGATGCACTGTCACTAAGCTGCAGGTGTCTGCAGCCCAGGTAGTTACGGCTCCTGTTGGTAGGACTTCACCTGTCAACAGTTTCTAGCTTGAGCTTAGACTCACTGATATCGTCCTCCTCCTCCAGACCCATGGCAGTCCTGGTGTTTACGTGAATGTTCTTGTTTTCCCACCCGCGGTATTGGCTAGATGAAGGTCGTTGGTTCTGTCTTGTGCCACCACTGACTCTTGTCTTGTCGATTCTTCAGGACTAGACTCGCTATTGTTATTTCCTCTATTGCTGCCTCACTGTGAGAGTTGCAGTCCTAGCGAATCAACAGGAAAATGTGGGGTTTTGTTTTGTCATGATCATGGCGTGGGGGGCCTCAAGCTATTCGGATATTATCTTGTGGCATTCCTGTGGGGCTTAATGCTTGCAAGACAATTCCCCTTTTTATTGTTTTGAGGAGAGATAGCTAAGTGGTAGTTAATATTCATACAGTAAGTCTAATTTTATATAAGACAATGAGATGGGTTGGGGGAGAAGGACATTGCCTGATGTGGACAACAAGAGGGAAGGATGTCCAGGTGGGAAGGGTATGAGCCTGAATCTCTGTCCCATCTCTGGGATGAGGTCAACCTGAGAAGGTACAATCCACTTCGTATAGCACCGTTAAGATCTCTGTCAGTATATAGAGCATTACTTTGACCTGGGAGTCTGAGCGAACTCTTCCTCCATGCCTAGATTCACTTGCAGAGCAGGCTAATGGCTATGAGGATACTGGATTGACTGTCCTGGCAGATGAGCACAGGAGCTGGACAGTTATTATGTCTCATGACCGTCAAGTCAGATCAGGACAATTGCCACCCCCATCAGGATGTATGTGGAGACCTGGACGAGGCTCACCACACTTCTTAGCCCTTTCCCAGAGTCTCTCAACAGGGATCTACTGTTGTTCAACTGTCCATGGCCTGCACCTGAGCTCAACCCCAGCCTTAGGAACATTTTTCACTGAGGAACCCTGTTCCCACACACCTGTGCCTGAGATTTACTTCTAACTCAAGGGCTTGGTATAGGGCTATGGCTTCTTAGGTCTGGACCACTTGTTTGCATTTACACCCCCAGCTCAGAGAGCTAGTGCCAGTGAGTGCCAGTGAGTACCAGAGGTGGAGTCTTGGAAGTCTAGACAGTCTACCATAAGAAACCTTGCACGACAGTGGCAGGGTAGCAAGTACAGCAGCCACATGGCCAGCCTAGTGTTACAAGGAGAAAAAGTAGGTGGTAGATCTGCTGTCACCCCAGAGGCCGGAAGTGTGCCTGTCCATAATGTCTACCTTCTGGGCCTACCGTGTGAAATGCACTGTCTTCACTAAAGACTTTGTGGGTATCTTTCAACTGCATTGTCTATGGATGCATAAACACCATTGTTATTCTGACTGATGTGAAAAATGTTAACTTGTAAAACATACATAATCCTGGAACTAAAGTTGATGCAGCCTGTGTTGGCATGTGTATGCTCTGTAATATGTAGGTGCATTCAGAGATACACATTGCTTAGGACTAGCTCCCCTGACCTGGGGGAAGCAGTAGCTGAAGGCAAGGAGTCAGAGAGAAGAGACAGCAGAGTAGATGTTGGAAGATGGGGTCGGAGTTGAGGCTGACAAGTAGCTGAGGGAGACTAAAGTCTGCTATCTATCTTCTGGCAAGGGATAGTGCAGACAGCTGTAACACAAGCCTCCACATAAATCCATGCCAACGACCTTAGCCTTAGCGTGACCTCTGCTGGGAACAGGCTTCAGCTGGTGTCCTTTTAAAGTATCCATAGGCACAGCTGGCTGTGCAATGATTTGCTTGGTCCGGCAATGAATGTGCCCACAACCTTAGTGCTAACGGGAGAGGGAACATATTTGCTAATGTGTGAAGCAAGGCTTTGGAGCAGGGAGAGACATGGAGAGTAGATTCAAAAGTTCAGAATAAGTTACAAAGGCATTCAGAATTTCTGATTGATGCAGGGAGATCAGAATCAAAGTCAGATCAATAACTGGTACGGCCATCAATGAACTAAGGTGAATGTGATTATTTGGATGGAGCCGCCATTCAGTGCAGGTGATTTTTAGTTCAGAATCATCTCCTTTCATTATCTTGACTTCTTTTTATGCTGTTGGAACCTGTTAGCAAATGCGTGATAAACTGAGATAAAGTAGGCCATTTGCAGATCCGTGTGAAACACGCTCCTGCTGGCAGGTCTAATTACTAGCCTATTTGAGAGATCATGGTACAATAAAGTGGGGGGAAGTACACCTGCAGGCTGCGTGTGTTACCACCTGACCCAGCCGTTACCCTAAAACTGAGTCTGGTAAGCAACCACCTTCATCCTCCAGTGGACTACAGAATGGGGGCCTCAAACAAGCTCAACACAAAAGCAGATGGGGAATAAAACTACTCAGACCCTTAATTACCTTTAAGCCTTCTTACGATTGTTTTCTGCTAGAGAGAGCTCAATCAGCTCACTTTTTAATCAGTTTCATTGTTCTTTTAAAGAACCTGACAGCTATAAGATGACGAATTAGAAGCTCCATGGCACATTAGACTGTGGCATCTGCGTTTCCTGCAGGGTGGAGGTGGAATACCACCGGAAGAGGATTCTACAGGGATCTTCCTGTCTCAGTGGGTTATGGTTGGAAAGGAAGGTTCTAGAGCACTCACCCCGCTGCTGTTTGGTGGAAGGCTACAGGCTGTGTGGAAGATGGAGACTAAGGGTCAGTATCCTGTTCAGATGAGAGAGGGTGTGGAGGGAGAGAGAGGGAGACAGCGGAGACAGACAGAGAGATAGAGAGAATGAGAGAGAAAAACCACTCTGCTGGGCTTTGTTGAGCAACCTGTTATGATTGGCAGACAGTTCAGGACACACAGCTACAGGCATGTATGTCTTGCGGGCCTGAACTGACCTTCTGGGAAGAGAAGGTATCAGGCATGAGTCTTAGAGGCTTCATTATGTCTGTGGGGCTGGCTGTGAAGACAGTGATGTCGAAGACACCAGCAGTGCTCTCTCTCGCAGGAACCTATGTTACAGCGCTGCTTGTGGGCAGGAAGTGTGACTGAGCACATAACTGGAGCTGGCTGCCATTTACTGCAGAGAGTTATTACAAGTCAGCTCTGGGGTCCTCACAAGTGGCTGTTATGAAGACATGCTAACACTGGTTCCAAAGCTTGACAGCTGCTGGGGAGCTACTCCCTTCTGCACCCTAATAAGGTTGATCTGAGAAGCTTGCACTTATTATTCCAAGCATACCCACTCTGTAGATGGGCAACTGTCAGACACAGGGTTGAACCAAAAGCTTCGAGGTTCCCATCTCTCTTGCCTCCATGCCCAGGGAGCCCAAGGTTAGTGTGGCATGGCAGATCTTTCCAATGGACAATACATCACTGTGCACTACTGGCTGCTACATATATCTGGGTCCATGGCCTTCTTCCTCCTATGCCCCAGAAGGAATGAAATGGAGAGCAAACAAAACCAAACTAAACACAAAACCATTGAAAATGGAATGATGATAGTTTTTTGTTTGCTGTAAAAATATGCATATACCCTACACTAATTACAGAAGCTCATATTGCTTTATATTGAATTGAATGGTCCTGCCTATACTCAATCATTTTTGGCTTATAAGCCTGACCTAAACTTTAATTCTTACTATGTATTGGGCACTGCACTAAGCATCTTAAGTGCATCTTCCTATTTAGTCTCTCTCTCTCTCTCTCTCTCTCTTTCTCTCTCTCTCTCTCTCAAATGAGACATATCCAAGCATGGGCATGAGTTTCTAACCCTTTTTAAAGGGTTATCTTTTATTTATTTTTAAGTTGTGTGTATGTGTCTGTCTGTCTGTGCTCTTGTGTACACATGTGAGTAGAGGTGCCTGTGGGGGGTGCATAGTTGTGAGCTGCCTCACGTGGGTGCTGGCAACCAAATGTGCACTCTTAGTGGCAGAGGCATCTCTCCAGGCTCCCTGGGAGCATAAGCTACTTCTGTCTTGGAGATGAGGAGTGTCCAGAAGGGAACAGCAAGTCTGACAGTTGGGTACAAAATGTGAACTGCCATATGCAAAATGACTAATTATCCGTGGGCGTTTTTGCCCGTTTGGTTCTCATGTATATGATGATGATGTATGATGATAAAATAAATTATATGATGGGAATATCACTTTAGGGTCAGCAAGGTGGTTGAGAGGGTAAGAGGCACCTGCTGCTAAGCCTGATGACCTGGTATTGATCCCTGTGACCCAGTGGTGGAAGGAGAGAAATGGATACTTGTTACCTCCTGCCCAGATGTACATGCACATACATACACGATACATTTAAAAACTAATCTAAAAATTATAATTTAATAATTTTTTCTTTTGGAATAGACATCTTTTCAACTAAATGATAATCTGAGTCCTAATCTTCACCCCATCAATCACATTTGGCTTCTGAATTATCTATGAAATTAATTACCAGCTAGTAACTATTGTTGTATCCCAGAGCCACTGTTAATTTAAATATCATAATAGGAATGACTATCTCAAAATTTATTCCAAAAGAAAGTAAAAAAAAAAAAAAAAATTACACCTGCTCCTTAAGGAGATTTCTTTATTTTCTCGTTTTTCCAAGTGTTTTCCTTTTGCTTGCATTACCATTTCACAGTTGGATAAAGCTAAGGTTGACATGACAGCTCCAGTTTCATTGACTGATTAGAATATAAATTTTGTGGGGGTTTGTAATATTCCTTGCTTTTACCAAAAATTATTTATTTCTAGGTACCATCAAGACTAAGTCTGCAGATTCCCCTACCCAACCATAATATGCTTTTTAATGGTTTTATAAAAACATTTCCGCAGGGGATACAGGATAATATTATGGTGACATAATTTGCTCTACTGTGTGCAATTTCATATAAACATATATAAAGCAATATTATAGCAGATTAACTTTCTTATATGAGATTAAAGTCTCATTAATATATTTTTAATGTTTTATGAAAATATTTTAATACAAGGAAGTACAATTTCTTCATCTATTTTCCACCAATTGCATTTTTTCTTGTAGATGATTTTCATTAAGATGCGTTTGGTTTCCTAACCCCAGTATTTTTCCCTTAAAGAAATAATTGGGTCATTTCTGTAAGGGCTGGTGGAGGTCTCGGACTAGACAGAGTCTCAGCAAAAACTAAAGCTAGGGTTGAGCTCAAGGATGGAGAGAGCTAGGTGATACGGATCCTGGACTGAGACTGAAATGTTGCTAGTCGTGGTTTTCACTTACTCATCTTTTACATTTATGTTAACAATGTATTATTCTGTAGACTAAAATCTTGTAAGCTCTATTACCTTATGTCTGTTAAAGACCTCATATTCAAGTGAGTGATGTTGAATATTCAAGGTCTCTCACGGTGATGGGACCTGGGTGTTTATCTTGTAGATAACAGGTCTTCTTGACTTTTAATTCTTTATGTGAAAGTTTCAACTTTTTAGTCAAAAATCCTGCTCATCTCATGGGCCAGGGCTTAGGGGACTGGACTGCCAGATTACCAAGTTACATCTCCACGAATCATGGTGTGAAGGCTAATAGCACGGGATCTATGTTGGGAGGCAGAGCCACAGTGGCTGGTGGCCATTGCATCAGAAGCAGGTGTGGCGAGCTGAATGTTACTGCTGTGTAGACGGCTGCCTTCTGGGCCTCTGGAAAGCTAATTGTTTGTCTGTTTATTATTAGAGCGAATATGAAGACAAGGACTGGCTTTGGGTCTCCGGATGCTGCTAATCACCGAAGCAGCATTGACTCCCACTCTCTACATATTTACTGCCTCCTGCTTGCTTGCACATGTGCACACATGGCTCCAGCGTCTGTGTAGAATACTACAGGGCATGGCAGGAAGGCCCAAGGCACTTCCAGTCAGCCTGAAGTCAATGGTTCACAACCTCTATGTCATGAAAGTCTCCAAAGAACAAGATGGTCACAAGGTCCCCTAGGAGCTTCTTGACAGCATGCCGTTCACGTTAGAAGAAAAAAGAAGTCATTTTCTCCTAAATCACATAAGCAGTCCCTCGATACACTGGGAGGAGCTAAATATTAGCATTGTGTTTCATTTTTATATTGGGATAAATTGATCAGAGAAAAAAAATCTCTGTAAGAACATGAGATCAGAGTCTCTTTTTAAGGTGGCCTTGCTATTTTAAATACTGATGACTTACAGGAAATAGCCAAAAAAAGTGTGTGTGTGTGTGTGTGTGTGTGTGTGAGAGAGAGAGAGAGAGAGAGAGAGAGAGAGAGCGAGCAAGCATGCGTAGGGTAAGGGTTAGTCATGACTAGATATTGTCAACGTTGGGAGCACAAGTTGGCCACGGAGGTCACCACCTTCCACCCTCTCCTCTGCTGTCTTGACTTACCAGCTGAACCTGAGTAGCAAGCCATTCAACCCTGACGGCCTTCACTGCCTCATAGAGGATATGGGTTCATAACAACGCCCTCCAGGGACTAGTGAAGGGTTAGCTGGAACAACCAATGCCATGCTGGGCCCAGAGTGAGCAGTTCCCAGTGGACACACTATCATCACTCTAGCTGCTGTTTATACTGGCACCATGTTGGGGTTATTTCGTATAATGATACAGCAGGACTGAATTAATTACAAGGCAAACATAATGTCCGCCTAACTCTATTTCAAAGGTTATCATAAATCTTTAGAGACTAATAACACAGAGGAGAAAATACAGAGGAAGGCAAGTGAAAGACTATTTACAGAGGAAACAGAAGTGAAGCTAGTGTAAGGCACGGGTTCGAGTTTCCGGTAACTGGGTACAGTGCTTAGAGCAAGTTTAAGAAAAGAAAGTATACAAAAAAAAAGAGTCACTTCTTAGCTGATTAGGTCCTAATGTATCTCTAATGTCCACCCAAGACAGTAAATTAAAGCAGTGGATCAAAGTATCAGTGAAAGTATGGGACAACAGCAGCCCCCCTCCCCATGCCCACACAGGAAGTGGCGGTCACTGACACAGAGGAAGTGGTGGTCAGTGAGCCCAAGGAAGACCTCTGCTTCTGCTCACTCAGGATAAGTGACAGGGTTCAGTCCCCTACTGTCAGCAACATTTCCCCTGCATCTCCAGCCTTCCCTACTACGCTAGCATTCTGACAGGAAGTGGCTGACCTCGATCAGAACCTCTCCAATGAAGGGGTGGGAGTGGCTGACCTCGATCCCACCCTCTCCAATGGAGGGGTGGGAGTGGCTGGCCTTGATCCCACCCTCTCGAATGGAGGGGTGGGAGTGGCTGGCCTTGATCCCACCCTCTCGAATGGAGGG
>JADRCH010000244.1:2581008-2648450 GCA_019843965.1 Rhynchomys soricoides
GAGGGGTGGGAGTGGCTGGCCTTGATCCCACCCTCTCGAATGGAGGGATGGGAGTGGTGGCTTTGATCCCTCCCTCTCGATGGAGGGGTGGGAGTGACTGACCTCGATCCCACCCTCTCCAACAGAGGGATGGGAGTGGCTGACCTCAATCCCACCCTCTCCCAAGGAGGGATGGGAGTGGCTGACCTTGATCCCACCCTCTCCAGTGGCTTCTAAAGATGGCTCGGTACTCATGGCTTTTATTGAGTAAGTCGGACAGCCCTCTTCTGTTCTCCCTAAGGATGACTGTCCAAATTCATATCCACCAAATTCAAGTCATTTTAGTAATCACATCTGACAGATTGATGCTCCTGCTATATACTCTTGAATGGTAACTGGGAAACGCTCCTTCATAGCTTTTGTAATAACAATGTTTCTCAGGGGTTTGGGGTGGTCTAGGGCTGGAGAGATGGGTAAAATGCTGGCTGAGGAGGCATTAGGCCTTAGTTCTGGAGACTCCACACCCATGTAAAAGACGGGTATGGTGGACTGTGCCTGTAACTCCAGCACCAGGGAGGCAGAGAAAGGAGGGTCTCATGGCCTTGCTAGCCAGCCAGTCTAGCTGAGCTCCAGGCTGGGTGACAGACTCTGCCTCAAAACACAAAGTGGAGAATGCTGGATAGCGGAAGACACCTGGCATTGACTTCTGGTCTCCGAATGTGCACACCAAAGAAAGCGCACCTGCACACATGTGCACAAACGTGAATACGTGTGCACATACAGGCACGCACACACCTCTCCTGCCCGGTTCTCGACTTATTATTTTTCCCAGACAATCAAAAATGAATTTTAGGTTAAAATCCCAGAGAAAATGCTTCTGAAATTGATTTGTTGTTGTTGCCGCGTGGAGTTTGTCATTGGTTATAAGATGCTAACAGCTGAACTCTTCACTGCTCATCTAAGCAGTTTCTTTTAAGCTCTCAGTCTTTGGAAAGGACTTGGACAGTGATGGTTCATGTGGAGCTGGCTTCAGGCTGTGCACTAACTCTGTGAATGCCCTGACAGGCCTTACCATGCATGCCTGAGGACATCGAGGCAGAGATGATAATGATCTGGGCCCAAAATACAGAGTTGCTGAGATTCAGAGCCACACCAAGTGAGGGAGATCTGTTTTGCTCCTTCCTCTCTTGTGTCTGCTGTTGGGGACCTCGGGTATGAGACACACACAGAATGAATGCCAGAACAGTCACAAACTGTCCTTGGTGAGTCAAGCTAACATCTCTTGATACTAAAGTCCAATATGACCCAGAAGGGGAGTCAGAGCCCTCCCCTCAGGAATTGGGAATTTTAATTGCATGAGATGAAAATGAAAAGTAGAACAAGTCCTGGATATCACCACAGACAGCAGAGCTTTTTGAAAAATAAACTCGAAATATACAGATGACACTGGTGAAATGCTACTTGCATAATGTCTTAATGGGATGGAGAGAGGAGACAGGCTGGAGGCCCAGCTTCTTCAACTGTTGCCTTGCTTTTAAAGAAAACGTCATACAAATACTTGGCGTGATGGTGTCCTCATTTTGAAAATCTCCAATAACCTCCAGACCATACATGTGTCCCCTCTGTGGCCACTAGGCCAAGCACGAGGCACTGGTTTCCAACCTGAACACACCACAGTTAAAGCAAAGTATCCACTTGTAGTCTTGCCCCATTGTTTATCTCCATTAAAGAAGGAAAGCTGATTTCCTACACTGCTTACATAGGCAAATTATATCACATCCAGTTTTTTAAAAAATAGCATCTATTTATCTATCTACCATCTATATTTATTATCTATTTATCTACTATCTCTCTGTCTGTCTACCATCTATCTATTTATTATCTATCTACTCCCTACCTATCTACCATCTATTAACTATTTATCTATCCATCTATCTATTTATTATCTATTTATCTACTATCTACCTATCTATCTACCATCTGTTTATTATCTATTTATCTACTATCTATCTATTTGTCATATATCTATATGTGATGTATGAGTTTATGTGCACCACATATACTCCGGGGGCACACAGAGGCTAGCAGAGGGTGTCTGACTCCCCTTGACCTGGACTTCCCATCCGGGCAGTTGTGAGCTGCCCATTGTGGGTACTGGGAGCCAAACCTGGGTCCTCTGGAAGAGCACTACATCTTACCTGCTGAGCCTTCTCTCCAGTCCTCACATCTATTTTTCTTAACTCACATATTTCTTTTCCAATCTCAAAGGAGAATCTTTGTAAGTGATAGGCTGGGTCTTCACTTTGGAAAGTTTGACAAGACAGTGTCGGGACTGGGAAGAAATAGATAAGGAACAGATCTCGGGGCTGGCTAGAGTAGGACTACAAGCGTGAAGCTGTGAGGAAGCAGGTCCTGGCTGATGCCTGCTAACTCTGGCTGGCCCCTGGCCTCATGGGTTGTGGCCTCTAAGGGGGAAGTGGCTGCTCTTGGTGGGGAGGGCTCTCAGGCTTCCCTGACTTCCCACTGGGCAAAGTAGCTTGGCTCTACTTGTTGAAGAACAGACCTTTCAATGCTTTTGTCTGTAGGCAAGAGGAAAGCAGACTTTACATTTTAAAATGCTTGATCAGACTTTAAGGATATATGTCCTTAGGGATCTCGATAGCAGCACTGTGTCACTCTGTGAATCACCTGCATTTCTGAAGAGCCACCAAGTTACACATACAGAAGCTTTAAAAACATTAGATGCAGACTGTCAACATTCCATCTGCTTCTTGGAAAACATAGGAACCAAAAAAACTTAAGGCAACATGTAGATATATGCCTGTATGCACATATATACATACACATAGAAATGCATACAAACATATACTGTGATGGTTTATAAATGCTGGGTCCAGGGAGTGGCACTATTAGAAGGTGTGGCTCTGTTGAAGTAAGTGTGTCACTGTGGGCGTGGGCTTTAAGACCCTCACCCTAGCTGCCTGGAAGTGAGTCACTAGCAGCCTTCAGATGAAGATGTAGAACTCTCAGCTCCTCCTGCACCATGCCTGCCTGGATGCTGCCATGTTCCTGCCTTGATGATAATGGACTGAACCTCTGAACCTGTAATCCAGCCCCAATTAAATGTTGTCCTTATAAGAGTTGCCATGGTCATAGTGTCTGTTCACAGCAGTAAAACCCTAACTAAGACACATTTTCACCTGTACATACCCATAAAGACACACGTGCATACATATGTGTACACACAAATTTTCACCCACATGAATGTCCACACACGTGCATATCACGCATATATCTGTTTTTAAAGTTTCCCTTAACAGAGCTTTTAGGGAGAAGACTGAGGGTATTCACAGGGAGTGTTTTTCATGGCAGATGGCCATGGCTGAGAATGGCAGGACTATCACCTAATCAGTAGACACTAAGCCATTTTCTAGGATGCAAATCAAAATATTGCTATAGATTCCAAACTGAATTGCCAGCTCTCAATTGGGTTGAAGTTCTTATTCTTTTTTTTTAGACAGGGTTTCTCTGTGTAGCCCTGGCTGTCCTGGAACTGAAGTTCTTATTCTTAATACATTACAGAGAGTTTATTTTACCATATGGGGTTTAAAAAGGTCTCTGTGAAACTTGTTTTCAGTCTCCAAATTTGAGCCAGGGGGTGGCTCTGTTGGTTAAGTGCCTGGCACATGATCATGAGGACCTGACTTTAGAGCACAGCACCCATGTAAAAGCAGGTGTAGCAGCGTGTACCTATAGTTCCTGGTAGCTGAGGGATGGTAGTGGTGGTGGATCCATGGAGCTCAGTGGCTGCTGTGCCTAGTCAGATTGATGAGCTTCAGGTCTAAAGAGAAATCTTGCCTCACAAAATTAGGTGGAGTGGGACTGAGGAAGATGCCTGATGTTGACTTCCATCCCTTAAACACAGGCATGCACCAAACAGGGACACACATGTATGTACTGCCCCTGCATGTACACACACACTCACACACACGTTATACTCTCATACACACATGCACTCAAGCACACTCACACCCCCAAATGTCACCCTTGCTTCTCTTGTCACCTCTTGGATCTTCTTCTACTGAGTACAGTTTTATAATGCTTATGTTATCATATGTAGTAAACATAAATGTCCTGCTTTATGGATGAAAAAATATGCACTATTTTCTTCGAAACAGCAGTACACACTGATATTTTCTGACTGTAAAGGTTTATGGACACCTTACACCTGTTTTACCACCCATACGAACTGTAACACATGTAAATTCATTGTTCAGTCTGAAAGATTTTATAAACCCTGAATAATGAACTTCTATCCATTCCGAACGACACAGACTATAAAATAGCACGAGATGTCAGTAAATAGTTATCTATGAAATATTCTGCTTTTCCTTCCATCTTCACAAACATAGACCAAGTTCCAGAGCAAGCCCACGGTTACAGATAGAGGAGACATCTCAAGATGTGATGCCCATGGCTGAAGCATGTCACCGGCACTTTCCCTGGATCCCGGGAGTGAATGGGCACAGGTGACCTGCTAATCTCCTTCTCAGTTGGCTGGAAGGGCTCTGTGTACAGGTGATAGGGAGGTGGAACCTATCATGTGCCTGGCCTGCTATGGGCAATGTCATTGCTGAGTACTGTTATCTACAAAACATCATAATAGCAGTGCAGTATAGAGGCTCCATCCTGGAGTAAGCACATGCACTCAAGACAGCTCTGCTCCCTGCTCTGACCATCCTAAGCCCGGGACCTGAGCCGAAGTGCTGTCAATCAGAACACAGTGGTACATTCTGGGCTTTGAGGTTCTCCAGGCCCAGCCGTCTCCCTCATCCTTTTACAGCCAGAACTCTCCACAGAACTCTGGCTTCTCTGGCCACTACTAACACACAGCAGAGATCAGAGACATGCCCCTCCTTCCCTGTGGTACCCAGACTGTACAAAGAACTGGGGGCAGAGGGCCCACAGGAAACACCTGTTCTAACCCAGTGTAGATCTGTCTAGTAGGGGCAAGGGATATTACAGAAGCTCCCACGTGCTATGGGACTTTCAGGAGAAGCCTGATGAATATGTGTGTGTGTGTGGGGGGATGCAGGACCATACGCTGGGAGAAGGGAGGGGGATGTAGAGGTGAACAGTACTCCAGCATGGCAGCACTAGCGCAGATGGGCTGAAACTTCAAGGAAAAGCCAGGTGACTTGGGGGCCATGTGAAGGGAGTTCACCTTTATCACCAGTGTCAGGTAAGGAGGCCAAGGAGGGTTTACAGAGTGTCATGATTGGTCTTCTCTTTTGGTTGCTCTTTATATAAGGTTTGATGGGGCCATATCATCTAGGTGCAGTGAGACCAGAGTGGCTTGGTCTAGGGGGATAGAGAAAAAGTTGGCATCGAATGGATAGATTGGCAGAGGGTATGTGTAGACTATTGGCCTCATAGCTGGATGGTATTGGGTATCTAATGGACACTGGGAAGTACAAAGCTTTAAGGAACAAGGATTTGCTTTTGGCCACATTAAGGCTGAGTCCTGGGGAAGGCAGGTGGCTCTACATGGCCAGAACTCTAATACGACCCAGAGTCTGGAAGAGCATGCATACGATGCCGTCACTGTTACAATACTAATTTGTTTCATGCTTGAAGGTATGTCTAAGGTAAGAGGGGTTTAATTAAGAACACTATGAACGCTAATGAGCAAGGCTGTGGTTGCTGCTCTTTGGTTCCTAGTCCAGGGCCCTCTGCAGAGTGCTGCTCGTCATAGGTATGGGGGAGCTCTGTGAGGGAGGACAGGGCAGTCCTGGGCCTCATTCAGTAATCCCAGCAGTCCTGGCATGGGATGGGGATGGGTGTGCTGTTTCTGAACAAGGGCTTGCTTCTGTCTAAGATGGTAGAAGGGGTAAATTCAGCCCCTAAAGCACCCAGCCTTTTATAACCTTGCAGTATATATATTTGGCTGCAATGATTCAAAACATTTAAAGTGAATCTGTTTGTGAAACACTATTTAAATTTCCTTTTACTACGAATATAAATGAATTGGGGGATGGGTTTTGGAAAGATGGTTCAGTGGCCAAGAGAACTTGTTGAGATTGCCGAGGACTGGGGTTCCAATCCCAGCATGCACATGGCAGTTCACAACCTTCTGTAACTATTGCTCCACGGGTTCTGACACCACCTTCTGGCTTATGTGCATGTAGCCAAAACAAAGATGCACAAAAATTAAAAAAAAAATTTTTTAAAAAATGACTTTTAGATTCTGCATACATGCAGAAGCAACATTCCAAGAAGGTGAGATGCATCCTCAGACACATCTTGCTTCTCCACGCCAAGGACCTCTTTTGTCTGATAATAGCTGCCCAGGAAAGGAAAAGGAAGGTAGCTCCCTGGCAGACTCCCAGGCCATACATGAGATAGAGGCTGGCCACAGCAACACAGTGATGGAATGGGGGCCAGAGGCCCAGGAGGGCTTGCTGAGTAAGCAGTCTGATGCCTGTGTTTACTGGAGGAAACTGCTGTTTCCAACAGTTCTTTACATATAAGAGGAAGTGAAGAAAAACACACAGCTAGTTGGCCTGTGTCTTCTAAGTCCAAAAGTGATGAGTCCTTTTATGAAAGTATTGGGGAATATACATGTATGAATATACATAAATGTATATACATATACATATGCATACACACACATACATACACACATGCATATACACATTATAGAAGCTAAACTAGAGTCACGAAAGGAAGCATGTGAATCCAGACTTTGTTGGATGTTCACTGATTCTAAGAGGATGCTTGACCTAATGGCTACAGAGGGACTACAGATGTTCTTTCTGCCCAGTGGGTAAGTTTGCTGTGAATTAGCATCAGTACATCATGAGTAGCTAGGATTAGCTTTGACTTTCATTGGTCTTAATCTGTTGGAATTTTTCTTCTGTGGCACATTGGTTTAAGTATCTTTATGAACAGTGAGAGGAAGAAAATTGTACTTTTTTTTTCCAAGTAACCCAAAGAACAGATATTTTGTTTTCTATATAAGGAAAAATACAACAGTAGAATAATCTTAATAATAAACCTATCCCTCTGTGCCTACTTATATACTGTACTATGTTGGTTTGTGTGCATGTGTATGGGGGTATGCGTGTGTGTGTGTGTGTGTGTGTGTGTGTGTGAGATACATGTGTGGTAGTAGTAGGTATGCTCACTTATGGGTGCATATATAGAAGCTGGGGTCAATGTGAGGTATCTTCCTTCATTAATTGTCATCTTAATTTTTGAGGCAGGATCTTTTACTAAACCTGGAGTTCGTGATTTAGCTACATTAGCCGGCTAGCAAGCTTCTGGGATCCTCCTGTCTCTGCCACCCCAGAATTTGTGCTATAGGCATGTGATACTGCACCCAGCTTTTACGGGGATTCTGGGGGGCAAAATCAGGTCCTCGTGCTTGCAAAGTAAGCAGTTTTCCCACTGAGCCATTACTCTATCCCAGTGTTTGTTTGCTTGTTTTAATCTTTTATTTATGTTTTCTACCTACAGGGTTTTTACACATTCTTGAAAAACCCGATTTGCTTCTTGTGGACAAGATTTTATCTTTAATGTTTTAGAGACTTTATTTTAATAAGAAAGCATGCTGTAAACACATTGGTTAAAGTTAATTGAATTTGGAATGTGTGCTGTAGTTGGGTAGGGCTCACTTTTTTCCCTATGCTGTTAAATTAGGAGATCAAAAGGTTAGCTCGGTGCAGGCTGACTCACGGTGTATTTCAGCTACACACCATTATCCCATGAATGCTCTGTTCTGCTTACATTTGGGAATTACTGAATTATTGAATCTGATGTTTATATTCCATCTACAGAATATGATGAATTTTGATGACCATTTTCTAGCCCAGCTTGCTTATATGTCTACTTCTGAAACAAATTTGAATTAAAGGTACATTATCTGGACTTCAAAAAACTAGCAGAAATGGATGTTATGTTGATGTTCATCTGTTACCAGTTTTCAGTCCTGTGGTGAGGGCTTTGGCTGGTTCCCCACATTTCAGCTTTACATAATGTCGCCATAGTTCATTGTTGATAATTCCGAGAGCGTTGCTCCAAGTACGTCAACTGTATTCACATAGAGACCGACTGACAATAGCTGCTACAGTTGGGGTGTGCTGTGTTCCCGGAGGGCGGATTCCTGTGTTAGAGACTTGGTCCTCAGTGTGGTGGTAAAAGGTTGTGAGGCCTTCAAGAAGAGGGCTCTTGCTTCCTGCCTTGCTATGTGATCTTGTCTCTCATACAACCTTCAGAATGTCACCAGGTCATGAGGTGATACAGCCTAGGGGCCCTTAAAAGAACCAATAGCATGTAATTGGGACTTTTAACCTTTAAACCTGTGAGCAAAATAAAGCACTTTTCATTATGGATGCTCAGCCTTGGATGTTTTGGTATAGTCATGGGAAGTAGACTGATATGAGTAATAACCAGTTGTTACACCTGGTGGTATTTTCCCATGAACTTCCCCACTCTCATCTCAACCCCAAAGACAGCACCCACACTGGTTCCCTGTGTGCACACCTTGTGTTTTCTTATATTTGACTCCATGATGCTCAGTCATGACTCACTGACAGGAAGAAATGCTTTCTTTTCCAATCTCATGGCTCTTCAGATTCTACGGCTCATTCCAACATGTCCTGGTTTTTTTTCTTTTCTTTTTTTTGGTTTTCAAGACAGGGTTTCTCTGTATAGCCCTGGCTGTCCTGGAACTCTCTGTAGACCAGGCTGGTCTCGAACTCAGAAATCAGCCTGCCTCTGCCTCCCAAGTGAATCCTGTCTTAAGCTGTTGTATATGTGAGTTACCTGATGTTCTAGCCTCTAAGGGCAGCTTTTTTTTTTTTAAAAAAAAATGAGCCCCCTAAGGAAGCACTTACGCTAACTGAGGTCACGTGGGTGGGGACTGGATCTAATAAGACTAGTGTTCTTGCAAGTAGAGACATTCCCCCCACTCCCCATCTCTCTCTTACACACACACACACACACACACACACACACACACACACAGTCCGGAGAGGTCAAGAAGCTGATCATCTGTGAGTCAGGAAGAGAACCCTCACTAGATGCCACAGTAAATAGACATTGACCTTGAACTTCAGGCCTTCAACACTGTGGGTCCATAGTTTTCTGTTGTTTAAGCTATCCAGCCCATGGTACTTTGTTATGGCAGCCAGGGTAGACTAAGGCAACATACAGTAGATGATCTTTCATTGAGAATGAAGGCATCCCAAAGTGGGCTTGCCTTCCTGGAAGTGACCGCTCCTTCCAGCCATGTGTGTGTGGTTGTGTGCAGCGTGGGTTGTGTGCAGCGTGGGTTGTATGCAGCATGGATTATGTGCAGCATGGGCTGCATACAGCTGGAACCTGTCAGTCTGACTGAGACCAGCACATGGAGATTGCCAGACAGGCAGGATCAGCCAGGAGCATGCTTGGGGATATCAGCAGAGATCACTTATCAAGTGTGAGATGTCCAGAGTCAAGAGTGAGATGGTCCAGAGCAGGAAATGTCAGGGAAATATTACCAGGGCCAGGGAGTTGCACTAATGTGGTAAATATATACCCTTGAGGTAGTGGCAGTTGTCAGACCTTGGGATAACAGAACTGAGCCTGGAACAGTAGCTGTCCAGTCTGGAAGTATAGTGTACTGGCTGGTTTTGTGTGTCAACTTGACACAAGCTAGAGTTATCACAGAGAAAGGAGCTTCAGTTGAGAAAATGCCTCCATGAGATCCAGCTGTAAGGCATTTTCTCAATTAGTGATCAAGGGGGGAGGGCCCCTTATGGGTGGTACCATCCCTGATATGGTAGTCTTGGGTTCTATAAGAAAGCAAGCTGAGCAAGACAATAAGAAACATCCCTCTGTGGCCTCTGCATCAGCTCCTGCTTCCTGACCTGCTTGAGTTCCAGTCCTGACTTCCTTTAGTGATGAACAGCAGCATGGAAGTGTAAGCTCAATAAACCCTTTCCTCCCCAACTTGCTTCTTGGTCATGCTGTTTGTGTGGGAATAAAAACCCTGACTAAGACATATAGGGACAATGTATTGAAAAGGTACAAGAAGCCTGGCAGAGGCATTCTTCAGAGAATGCTCCCAAACCATTCTATGACAGTGAGACAGAAACCTGGAAGCCTTACAAGCAAAGGAAACTTCTCATGGTGCAATAGCGGACCACAGCATGGGCTAAACGTTACCCTCCTCTATCAACTTGATTTAGGGAACCAGAGAAAGTAATTCTCCCCTCAAACATAATAATATAAGAGCAATCTATATGCACTGAGCTTTCTCTCATAGGAAGCTTTCCTTACTGGTGCTAGGAAAAACTCATTTGAAAATGAACAATTTGAAACTGAAGCCATCAGAAAAGTGATGGGGTAAGGAGATAGTGGTGTTAGGAGAGGCACATCAGACGAAGGACCGTCACGCACGGTCACACATCTCCGAGAATGACAAGACTGTGAGTAATAACGCCACCAAAGAGCTGAACTGAATGGAGAGGTGTTCACAACTGAATAGAACCCGAAAACAAAAGTCCAACATCTCATGGAATAGGCATCAGGGCAACTGGAGACAGTGAAAAGTGAGTTGAAAGACATAGGGAGGAGCAAGAGAAAGAGCTACAGAAACGGAGAGCCAACGGAGGGGAGCACAGGAGGAAAAGGCCTTTGAAAAACTCGGGAAGGAGATAGATAGATCGGCAGATTGTGACGGGCACAGCAGTGCACACCAGTGACACCAGTACCTGGGAGGCTGGGGCCCAGGGTGCTCCATGGATAAAGTGCTTGCTGTGCAAACATGGGGTCCTGAGTTCGAAATCCTAGCACTTACCTAATACTGATGCAAAAATGCATGGATCTGTAATACCAGTGCTCCTACAGGGAGATGGGATCTGGGGACTGGAGAATCCCTGAAACTCCCTAAGCAGCTATTGTGGTGTACAGTGGAGAGAGAGAGAGAGAGAAAGAGAGAGAGACAGAGAGAGAGACAGAGAGAGAGACAGAGAGAGAGACAGAGAGAGAGAGACAGAGAGAGAGAGACAGAGAGAGACAGAGAGAGACAGAGACAGAGACAGAGACCAGCAATCCACATCGAATTCTGAGGGGTTTAGGTAAGAATAAAGCACAAAGGAGCACCATTTGAAAGCAGGTAAACTGTGACCTGAGAGACTTAGCTGAAGCCTGGGCTGAGGTTGTAGCTCACAGCTCAAAAAGGAAAAAAAAAAAAAAAGAAAAGAAAAGAAAAAAGGAAGGACTTAGCTGTCAAGAAAAACCATGGGCATTACACTGAACTTTTGATATTTTCTTCTGAAAGAAATGAAGCAAATGGCTTTGATTTTAGCAGAAGTCTGAAGTAATGTATTTGTAAATAATTTATTTTTGAGATTTTTAAACTGCAGATTATTTGAATGGAAGATTGTATAATACTTCAATATTTTCAAAGCGCAAGTGACTGGCTTTTCTGTAAAGGTTAGCGCACTGCGTTTTTATGTCATTTGGATAACCTTCTGTTCTTTTAAAATTAATATTTTCCAAAGCCACGTATTGAGAATCTCTGTTGTACGTTCTTCTTGGAATTAAAAGTGGCTTGGCAGTAAATAACTTGTCTGAATATTTCTTATCTCTCCCTCTCTGCCACTGTTGAAGCAGTTAGGGAACTATCAGGAGTGCCTCTGTTATGCCCCGGTTAGGAATTCATCCTGAATGTGCTAAAGTCTGCTCACTCAGTCAGCCTTCACTTGTAGAAATAATCTACATCTCATGGGGGATTGGTTTAATGTGTTCTGAGAATGAGAATAAACTAAATAAGTTTTAAGCATTTTGGAATAGTTGAGAATTAAGATCTGTCAGTGTAAGGCAGATTGATACATAGGGAATAATCACTTTTTAATCTGCTGTTTTAGGTCCTTTGAAGCACCTCCCAGATGAAATCTGGGTCATACCAGGTGCTTTAAGGAACTGACATTTCAGCTGCGTGGTGGTTTGAACGCCGCACAGGATAAATGCAGGGCTGTGGTCTTGTGGGGAATTTATAATCTTGAACATCTAATCCTCAGCAGAGTAGGGATTTAAATTCTTTCTAAAGCTCCTGATGGTGGCGCATGCCTTTAATCCCAGCACTCAGGAGTCAGAGGCAGGCGGATCTCTGAGTTCAAAGCCAGCCTGGTCTACAGAGTGAGTTCCAGGGCAGCCAAGGTTACACCAAGATGCTTTTTGTCCTTGCAGACTGACTTACTTCCAGTACAGGTACTGCCATGGTGCTCGGTGGATCGCCCAGGCTCTGGGCAGGCAGCCCTAACACATGGGCCTTTTCTGTGGTAAAGCTGGGCATGGTGAGGGGTTAAGGACTGGGGAAGATGTTCATTAAGTAGTTAAGTGGGGGTGGGGAGCAGGGGCTCCCTACATTTGTGCTGATAGCCCAGCACTGTGTGTGGAGTAGTGGGAGCCTGGAATGGGATAGGCTGGGTACCACATCGGCCTGGCTGAGACTCTGGGCAAACCTAAACTTCCCCAGCTTCCCCGCAGCAGATGGAGGGGTAACCCATACAAAACCCTCAGCATGCAGCCTTGCTTCAAGGACATGATGGGCACAAGGTAAGGGGCAGTACGGTTAGAGCCCCCCACTACACAGGTCAACCCAGAGGTCCAGAAGCTCACACTGGTTTTGCACTGGCCTGTGGCTTGTGAGCTTGCACACTCTCAGCCCTGACCCCTCTCCCTGTCCTGTCTGACACCTCGAGGCAACTGCCCCATCCACTGTCACAGAGACTTCACTCCCCAACTGACCAGAGAGCTCAGATGGACGGATCTCTTGAGAGTACCTGGAAACCATCCTTCCCGTACGACGTTCTCTGAGAACACACACTTCCGGTTTACACGCCATCTTTCCATTAATGCCATATTTACTCATAAGCGTTGACATTTAAATCTAGTTTCCGGTTTTACAGTTATTTTGTCTGCTCCACAGTGGGAGGTGGAGGTAATTCCACTTCACACTTGTTTATTTTTGAGACAGGTTCTCACTGGTTGGCCTGGAAATTGCTATGTAGACCAGGTTGGCCTTTAGCCTCCAGAGATCAACCTGCTTCTGCCTCCCAAGTTCTGGTCTTAGAGGTGTGCACCACCATCTCAGATTCTACACTGCATGGTTAACTCTTATAATTTGATATTTGTAGACAAACCCACCAGTAAGAGATGCATAAGAATATTTTTGTAGTGGCTTTAATAGAATTTAACTAGATACAAGTAATAATTTGATTAAATATAAATGGATTTTTTTGGGAGTTGGCCCATTATTACTAACTAGGAAGTAAGGACAGAATGTTTTAAAGCTTAATAATTGGTGATACCCTGAAATCCATTTTAATTTATGGATCAAATTATTATTCCCAGAAGTAAAATATTTAGTAGTCAAAACATTACAATAAAATATTTAGTAGTCAAAACATTACAATAGCAATCTTTGATTCAGACTTGAGCCACATTCCATTATGGTAAATCCCAAGTATAAAAATACAAGCTTTTATTTTTGTGATCATTAAAGTAAAATCCCGATGTAATATTTCACCCTGGTCATTCACATGTCACCTGGGTCCTGAGAGATACATTCAACATGTCACCTGGGTCCTGAGAGATACATGGCTATTTTAAAGGAAAAGCAGGAGAATTTCCCTACTGAAGGAAATGGAGGATCTTCTTTATCTTATACCTGGGTTGGAAATGTTTTTGTGAAAAAAAGGAAGAGCTTGCTGCAAGTCCTTTGTATTTCTTAAACTCATTTAACCCTCACTAGAGCACAGAGGAAGGGTGACATCACCGCCTTTTCTGTGCTTGGGGCTGTTAAGTCAGATGGCTATCAAGACACTCAGGCAGAGGCTTACAGACCCACTTCCCAGAGAGAGGAAGCCTTGGTGTTCCTGAAAGACACATGGGGAGGGACCTGTTTTCACTCTGTCAACAAGATAGTCCTGTATGTGGGAATGCAGTGCCTCCCCCTCCCCCCAGGACAAAGCTCCCAAGAATCTTAGGATGCTTGAAGCCCACTGATGGACCTAATTCTTTCACTTGTTCATTTATGTGCCTATTTATTCATCCACCCATTCATTCATTTATTCATCCATCCATTCATATCCATCCATTCACTTATCCATCCATCCATCCATCCATCCATCCATGCATTTATTCATCCCTTTAGCTTTCAGTGGTAACTCACGTGCGAGTGTGCCAGCTTGCTGCTCCTCAGAACTCTTTCAGTCTAACTTCACAGCATTTAGTGCTGGCACAAATGGTGTAGCTATGTGCTTTGGGGCTGACCAGCTTATCAGTTCACTTGCTGTTCCCAGCTAGGGAAGGCAGCTATCTTCCAGAGGGTTCAGAACTCTTCCACACGAGGCCCGCCACAGAGAAAAAGTTCGTGTCCTAACCTCTTGCTTCTCCCTCCAGTGCCTTCTGAATACAGCTCCAGATTCCTTTCAGTAAACCATCTCCTTTCCATGCACAATGCAGGTATTTTAAGCCTGTAGGGTTGCTCTCTGTTTCCCCTGCCTTTTGTCTGGGTGTGGGTAGTCTCCCCTCCTCCTGCTGCACCTACAGCCCACCTGACCTCAGATGTCCTGTCTGGACTCTGACCAGGCCTAGCCGAGATCTCAGCCCTGGGTGACCTTTTCAGGACCTCTGGCAACATCAAGCTCTTTCAGTAGGGCCCCTAGTATTGTAGTGGTTCAGTGCTTGGTCCCGGTCACCGAGCACGGTGGTGCAGAGTTGGCACACGGCAGGGACACAGGGAATGTGGAGAAACCCGCTCTGAAAGGACTGGATTCCCAGACTGATAGTGTGATCTTTGGATGGTGAAATCACTGCCAGACTGATAGTGTGATCTTTGGATGGTGAATCACGGGGGCTTCTGAGAGACCCCTCCTCTACCAGCCCCGCCTTGTTTCATCAGAACCTGGCTGACCTGGTGACATGAGCTGAGGCATAGGCAGGTGAGTTTACACAGCTCTTGGGTAAATCTGGGACAGGATGCTTCATCCTGATCCTCATTCACTGATAAAAGGGAGCTAAAAGCGCTGTAGAGTGGCCTAGTGAGCTGAAGTCAAGTGACTCCTTTAAATAAGAAAATCACCTTTGGAAGTATAAACTATTGACAGTAGCCGGAAGGCACCATTATATCTATGCTCACATAGCAAAGGAGATCTAGCCCAGTTTTGCCAAGCCATTTGTTTTTACAACAACATCTAATTTCTTATTTATCTACCTTAGCAGTGCCCTTTATCTGAAAAATATGTAAATCTATTTAAATCAATTTCCTGTAATACCACACAAAACAATAATCATATTAGTGGCATTTGTGATATACTAATAACATGGACGTAATTGCATTCGAATATAAAATTGCTAGGTAATAGGCCCTTCATAAATTGTTTTGGGGGGATGCCATTCTTAACCTTACTCTAAGTCATTAGTTCCTGATCTTGGTGGGAAAGTATCATGTACTTCCCATGAGACCGGTTCCTACTGTTGCTGCCTGCACAACCAACGGAGACTGCCAACAGCTTTTGTAACCTGAAGGGAGGGGTGTGTGGAACTGCTGTGTCTCAGGGTAAGAGGCCTTCACAGGAATGGGGTTCTGGTCCCCAGCATGCAGTGCCCTCTGTAGGCTGTCCTCAAGGGGAAAGGGAAATTCGGCTTCCATGTGATTCCCACACTCATGCATAGAGTATAGGGTGGGGGCACGCTCCAGGGAGCTGCTGTTCTTTGGGGATTCCTTCATTACAATGATTATCTCTTGGGCAGCTTCTGGCTCCCTTTCCTCAAAATCTTGGCTATAAGCAGCAGGTCTGAGGGATGGGGGAGGGTAGGGAGGTCATGGGGGGTGGCAGCAAAATATTCAACTTAGAAGTTGTTAAAACCTGAGGCCTTGAGGCAAGAATATATATTTGCTTTTCACATTATCAGACAAATTTATATTTTAGGCAAACTAGGTCTGTTTTCCCTGAGAAACAGTACTGCAGACAAAGTCTGCAGGTCTGGATGGAACCAGTACTGGGGAGGGCATAATGACATGCCCGTGGCACATCTGAATGACAAGCCAAGCCATAAATGGCTTTCATAGACATGTGCTAATTTGTGATTTGTTGTTAGACATGAAAAAAAGAGAGGTGGTATCTTCTCCGAAAGGATCAGAGAGATCCCGTTTGATCAGGCACAGTAAGCTGTTGGGTAATCACAAAGCTACCTTGAATCTACATGAAGGAGATTCCCCCTGGACTCAGAGTTCAAGTGTACATTTCTATGTAGGTTCTCTTCCCAGGGATGCTGAGAGGCAGGCGGGAACTAAGAAATCACTTCCTCTTAAGTTAATTTCACTTGAAAGGTTTTTGATTTTTTTTAAAGCACTTTACAACATAAACGATATTCCAGGGGTGAGTGAGTTCCTTTTACCTCCTCTCAAATTCAGAACGATACAACAGGGCTGTAGGGATTTAAATAATGCTACATTCCGAATAAGGACAAATCGCTCAATACCACGGGCTGGGGGCATTTTCCTGGATCTTAGTTTCTTTCAGAATACATTTCTATTGGTAAACTTTTCCCCTCACATTCAATGATAACCCCAATAAACAACCTTGAAGCTGGAAGCACTGGTCTCAGGTAAAAAGGTCCATAAATTTATCCTGCCCACAGCTTACAAGAGGGCCCTGCACAGCAGAGCCCAAAGTCGCATGCCTAATGGGCTGGAGGGCTTATGAACTTATGGGCTGAGAACTTTCTGTGGACTAGATTGCTGTTACAGAGCCTAGGAATCCTCTGAGACAGCTAACGCCCAGAGAGAGGACAGTGTGTTCCTGGTCCAAGAGAAAGGAGGCAGAGGTGAGGGTGGCAGGAGGCAGCTTAGGGCCTTACAGATGGGGAGCCAAGACAGAGAAGGAAAGGCCTCTAGTGATGGGTCTTACACCTCTTTTTCAAAGAATTTTCTTTCCTTGGGATGGCAAGGTATCTGTGCTGATACAGTGCCACTAGCTACAAAGTATTTTAATGCATTGTTCAGACAGGTGGCTAAAAGGGGTTCCTATTCATAATGTCACTCTCCCCTCTAGGGTCCTGAGATCTTGGGAAAGTACAGTTAAGCAGCATGCCGAGGTCCCTAGGGGCACACATGCCAACGAATGGTGACCCCAAGCAGCACTCTGTGTGAGCTTTGGGAGTGGGAGGGGAAGCTTGGAGACAAGAAGCCTTGTCCCAGCAGCCAGCATTGAAGGAGGGCGGGGCATTGTCTCGGTTTTCTGTATCCCCGGAGGTGTTCTTTTCCTGTCTCTATCCAGGGATGGCCACGGGGTCCTACTCAGGGCCCCAGACTGCATTTGCATAACACATTTACATCTGAAGGGAGAGTACAGATTGGCAGCTCCCCAAGCTTCAGCAAGGCACAGATTTCTACAAAGGCAGTTAGGAGTCGAGCTAGAATGACTGTGGCCACCCGGGTACAATTGCCAGAACTCTGGGAAGAAGGGGCAGGAAAATCTCAGCGCTTTAGGGGACTGAGCTGTGAGTAATGGCAGGGTTAGAGACCAACCCACCCTTGTTCTTTGTACGCTGCCACTGAGGCCTGGAAGGGATCGGGACAATCCCCGCCCATGTGCTTGATTCGGAAGGAAGGGGGAAGTGAGGGCTGGGGCAGGGGCCTGCCAGAGACCTGATGGTGGGAAAGGAGCTCTGGGGACGGCCTGGATGGCAGTGAGCAGCGGCCTGCAGTACTTGGGCAGTGGGTAACACTATAGAGGGCCCCCAAAGATGGAAGGCAGACATGCCTAACATGGAACTGACAGGATACTTGGGCTGGAGGAGCCCAGTGAAGGAGAGGAGAATCTTCTTTATGAGGGCATCAGCGTTTTGACCCTGGGACTCAGGAGGCCTTTTAGAGAGCCACAGCCCAGAAATGCTCTTTCCTCTCCAGCTTCCGTCCTCATCCCTCAGCCTCCAAGGACTGCTGTGCAAGAACTCCCCACCACCCTCCAGAAGGGGAAAGGGACAAACGCTGGGAAGGAGGGACACAGGAAAGGCAACAGGCAGATGAGAAGCAGTGCTCAGAACCTGATGCCAGAGTAGAAGGTTCTAGAAGCTAGTCTCCTTCCAGGCCCAAGGTGAGTCATGGGTAGAGTGGTTGGAGAAACGGCAGGCTGGGTCAGTTGAGTCAGTACGTGGGACACGAGAGGACCGCAGAGCACCTAGAAGCTGTGACAGAGACATTCATGGACGGCGCAAGTGTCGATGGCTGAGCGTATCATCAGGGGACCTGGGTTTGGAGGACCCATGGGTGTACATCTAACTGATCTTAACAACCAAGAAACACGCACATAAGCAAAGAAGGTGGGAACGGTTGGCCAGTGGCCTCGGGGAGCACAGAACATCTGGAAGAGCTCCTAAGAAGCCATGTTCTGGTCTCACCACAGTGAACCAGGTCCTGCTGCACTCCAGATGGGCTGTGTCCAAGATGTCTGTCTGCCTGGCTTTGGAAGGCACACAGAGCTTGGATCAGAACTCCTGAGTTCGGAGTCACTGCCTCTTCTTGTCATAGTTGATGAGATGACTGTATATAAATTCCTAGTTTTCTCTCCAGATTCCTCACGTAGAAGAAATAGCACAAGGTTCTTAAAGATACCGAAATGTTAGGCACAGTCTATTTCCCTATCATAATTAAGAGTTGTAGAACATAAGAAACCCAGTGAGCTTAGTGGGTAGATTCACTGGGTTCAGTTTTAAAAACTGGAACAAGGATGGCTGCCTAACAGAGTTCTGAAAATTGTAGTTAATGAAAGACACACACACACACAAAGACTGAAATGTTCATCTCCCTCATGATTTATAAACCCACTGATAATATTCCTGAATGGGGACACAAAATATTCTTAACTTTAACAGTAATGAAATGGTTCTGTAATGAAACCATGACAGCAAGGAGGGACTTCGTCTATCAGGCTGACAGGAACAGAGGAACTGAGACAGGGCTGTGGCCCTCTGGAACACCTCCATTGGAGGAATATCGGAAGGGGCCTGCGATTTCGTCTGTGGCCAGATTTACTATTCCTGGGCTTATACCCAAAGGACTCCACGTGTACCACAGGAATACCTGCAGATCTGTGCTCACCACCCATTCACACCCACTATTTACAACTGATGAAGATGCAGTACGAATTTATGATGGAATATTACTCAGCTGCAAAGAAACATGAGATCATAAAAATTTGCAGGACATGGATGGGGTTGGAAAAGACTACTCTCGGTGACGTAACCCAGGTCCAAAAGAACAGGCATTGCATGGTCTCTCTTATGATGATCCTGGGGTCAACTCTTTATACTGTGTATGATATGAGTATCTGGGCTCAAGCTAGGAAACAACGAGGGGAATGAGGCAGGGGTGGGGGAGGGTCAGCAGGGTGAGGGGATGGGTCACTTTAAGGAAGGGGGTCTAGGTATTATAGCATAGATTTTAAAAGGCAATGAGGAAGGGGGTGGAGGCATTGGGGACATGAGGGCATGGGATCAGGGTAGAGTTAACCAGCATAAAAGGAGTGTAAAGAAAACAGCTAGAAAACAAGGCATGCCCATCTTCGCAACAGTGGCTTGACTGTAGCAGAGATAACTAACTGTCCTCTGAAAGGATTCAAGACTCCACAGAGGCAGGGGGATCGATGCCTGGTTACTGTAAACCTGGCTGACAGCTCAGGCATGGGAAGGGACTGGGCCCACGTGGGAACATATTTCTAACGGTTAACCAAACTGACACAGCAGCGAATGCCTTTGAAACCCCTATGTTTATACCCACAGACAAGATCCTACCAGCCCTCATCAGAGAAGCCTCTCCTTCAAAAAACAGTAGTGTCTGTGGAGACTCATGGCTAAACAAGATGCATACATTGAGCAATGTGTGTGGGCCCATCCCTAAAGGAGTTCAACTGTGGAAGAGTGGGTGGGGCATATGTAAGATCAGAAGACAGGGTGAAGGGCTCCAAAATGCCAGTCCTTAAACATGAAACAACTACTGTAATCATGAAGTCACGGCAAGATAGGGTATTCACAAGACCAGCCCTATAGACAGACAGTTATGGAAGGGAGAGGGAGCCTTGGAGCCCTACCTTACCTTTGAACTATTGGCCATTGATCGATTTTAGAAAGAGCAGGGTGCCTTTATTTGTGGCCCACTGCTGAAACCACTGCATTGCTATGGATGGCTCCAAACTCACCATTGCACAAAAAGCCCTGACCAAGGTCCGTGGATCAAAAACCAATGCAAATGGGCAGAAATATGTGTGAGATATTTATGGGGAGAGTGCCCTGGAGTGGGAGGGAGATGGAAGGTGAGAGTAGCCAGTATGCAAAGTGAACATACATAAAATTGTAAATAAAAATACAATAAAAATAAAGATACAAAAAGAGATCTCCTCGGATATACTGAAGTCAAAACCATGGCTGTGAACCCGTGCTGAACTTGAGGCAAGCTCGACCCCAAAGACCTTATCACATGGAAGTGGAGACAGAAAAGACACCTACTCCCATGTCTGCAGCTCAGGATGCCCAGTATACCTTGCTCCCATAGGAAGCTAAGGATGTACACCCGCATGGCAGATACCTTCATGTTGGACGTTTGTTCTCCAGACATGTAAGCTGTGTTTTGTTTCTGATCCTTGAATCAACTGAGTTGTTATCTGGATGGAGCATCAGCTTCTCCCTTAGCCGCTGGCCATTCACTTGCCTTCTCTTCCATTCCCACGGCCTCAGAGCACACACAGGGTTCCCTCCGAGGCTTCCCACATGCTCTCTCCTGCGTGTACCCATCATCCTTTGCAATTGCAGTGTCCCTCTTCGAGTCCTGGTCTTCCCCTGAGTATTCTAAGCTGTACCTTGGCTACTGTGGATTCTTAAGTCTTTACTTTTTATTCACGGGATTTGTCCCCACCTGGTAGGTCATCTAGGCCAAGGCTGCCTTGGTTTAGCCTGTCTCCTCCTACTCCAGCCTCTCTGCAGATGCAGATATGTGCTGGGCTGTGCTCTCTGCTTTGTCTCCAGCACCCAGGACTGCATCGTTCGTGTGTTTGTTGAACACAAAGACACTGAATTAGGATCTGGAATTCAGTAGATAATAAAGCAGGCATTCAGAATCAGTGGGAGAGGATTAACTGATATGTGGTTTTGAGATACAGCATATTAGAGACACATTTATTTTAGATATATAGCCTTCCTGTCGGCTAAGTGAAGACTATTCAAATATGTTTAAGAACCTACCAAAAATTCAGAGAAAGTGCAACAGTGTGCAAAGCCAGGCAGGATGACCTCTGAAGACCAGAGGCAGGAGGGAAACTTTCACAGCTAACAATGATTGGTTCTGCTGTTCAAAAAAAAAAAAAAAAAAAACACCCAAAACACATAAAACAAAAACCAGAGACCTTTGTGGGGTCAGAGCACCTGGCTTCAGGCTCTGCCCTACATCCCAGGCCCTCCTCTTTCTTCACTGATCTGCCAATGAACACATACCATCAGTGAATCCAGCTACCTGTCTGGGCCTACGCTTGGCCTAGAGGACCACGCTGGTAGCCTCAATGTGTTGGAGAGGGGCCTGCATTGGAGAGAACCTCTGAGCTTGGACCGAGTCACCTGCCTGCCATGTAGTCTTTCCCAAACCCTATGGACTATACTGGGCCACAAGCAGACTTCCTGGAGCTGGCTCTGCCCTTGTGGATTGGTGACCCTTTCTGTTCCTTGCTCACCCTTCCTGTTCTCCTCATACCTTGGAAACAGTGAGATCTGCATAGCATTGAGGTTGCATCCAGGGAAGACCTGGACTTCCGGATGTTGCCAGGGACACAGACTCGGGGTCCTGGGTCCCCAGAAGATGCTGGGTTTACATCCAGGTGATGTAACTAACTTCTCAGTGTCACAGGCTCTTTAGTTTGTGCTGTAGAAACCCAGGTTTTACCCTGATTGGAATGGGACCCTGTCTGAGGAAGCCTGTGGTTTGTTTAATTACGTGGCTGACTGGAAGAGTATATTGAGGAAATCAAGGCCTCAGGAGTTTACGGGGACAGACTCATCTCTGCTCTGTTTCTGCTTCACAGGTGCCCAGTGGATAGGTGGGGCCTGCATTGGTCTCCAAGGTTCTGTGGCTTGCGGTGGGTGGGTGGGTCCAGGCTGAGAAGAGGTGCCACCTCTCATTCACACTGTCTGCAAGGCCTTCGGGTCACCTTGGCCTGGACAGTGAGTGACCTTGTGCAGAGGGCACTCTGCATTCCCCAGAGCCCACGGGTGCCCGCTCTGTGCCAAGGAACCCAGACTATGTGCTGACATCGGTGATCCTTCAGAACTGCTTTGTCCTCCAAGACCGTGTGGGGTAACAATGGGTCAGCTTGTCCGTTTCGGGCTGGGATTTAGAGCCCTTGCTTCGGTGGCTGTACCCTAAGTGACAGGCAGGTTTAGGCTTCTCCTCAGCCCCGTGGACTCCTTGGCTCAGGTTTAACTGTAGGTTTTTCCATTGGAAAGACCGGCAGGAATGCCTTAGCTCAGAGAGCAGAGCTTCTGGCTTAGGGAGGCACCTGGCGAAGGGAGCTGGTTTTGTGTTGCTTAACCTCTCTGCTCATGTTACTCCGACCTATGAACACACATCATGCTTCTAAATGGAGAGTGTGGTCAGGCCTGGCCCAGCGTACAGACAGCTTTAACTCTGAGATGGCTTGCTACTGTTCTACTGAGCCAGGCAACAGGACTGGAAAACTTCCCAGGCCTGTTTCCTGTCCTGCAAAAGAGGCGGCTTTGGAGAGACAATCTAATGTCTCTCCTATCTCTAAAATCTTCAGTGTTTACACAGAGATTTAAATATTTGTTCTGAAATTAAAAAAATTCCATTTGTTCAGAAACTACAAGATGGTTTTAGATCATAACCAACAGGAATGGTTCATAAGACTTTCTCCCTCTGGATTCTTTAGCTTGTAACTTTTTTTTTTTGATGCTTCTGAAATCAAAATAGGCCATACCAGTGATGGAGAAGAAACATGCACACACACACACACACACACACACACACACAGACATGTGTCAATCCATTCACATACACAAACATCACCCTTGGATACGTGCACACACTTGTGCATGCATGTGCTAATGCCCTCTCCACCCCAGGCATGCACAGTTGACACCGACCATGAATCTCCTCATTTACCCATCTACTTTGAGTTCCAAAGCTCACCCTCAATTTCTCCTTCAGTGGTGGATAATGCTCCAAGTGGTGGCTGGGTAGCTCTTGCTAGGAGCTACACTCTTTCCAGAATCACAGGGTTCTAGCTGACATGCCCAAAGCACCTATGCACATGATCAGAAGCCCGGGCCAAGCCTCACTGGGAGAAAACTCAGGGGCAATCAGAAAGTGTCCTGTAGGGAGTCTCAGCCGAGTGGATAGACTCCATATGTTTTAGCTGATAATTAATTTATAGCTGCACACAGTTATATAATACGGGTGGGGTACTGACAACAGAGAGGGGCTTCTTCCAGGCAGTCAGTGGGCTAAGGTTTCTGGTACATTGCTTCATGTTCTTCAGTGGCTCTGACGCCTATTCTGTGTCATGGTGGAATTGTCATTTTCTTGGGAAAAGTGTCCACGGCCTAAGGGACAGTTGGAAGAATGGTGTCAGTGGTCAAAACGGGTGATGAGGCCAAGGGCTCTACTGTGGATGCCGCCGATGGTGGAGACTGAGTCTGATGAGTGAGTATACTGAATGCACTTTCAGCTGGTTACTCCACCTTCCCTTCCTCTCTGCCTCAGAACTGCAGTCACCTCCCCTCCCAGGGGAACAACAAAGCTGTCAGTGTAAACATACACTTCTTGACTTTGGGTTGCATGGAGGAGCTAGCCCAAAGGCTGGTCACTGGAATGGAGCTGATCATCCAGTTCAGCTGGGCAAAACAGCTCTTCCCTGTATCATCGGCCACAGGTACCTGTGGGGTTGTGAGTCTGAAGATGGTGCCAGGGCCTTCTCTGCTCCTCATGGAGACTACCTAACCCTGAGCCACCATGAGTTCGATCCTAGGATGTAAATGCCCTGTAGTTTGTTCAGGAGTGAGAAGGCTGCCTCCTTCTGTAAAAGGTTCATGCCCAGAACCAGAATTCATTTGTGAATTTCTCAGTCATAATCATATTTCTAATTTATATTGATGATATAAGCTCATCAGCCAGCACAAACCAATGGGATCAATTTAACAATCCAGTTTAGTGATTTTATTAAGAGGTTTTTTTGTTTGTTTGTTTTTAGAAAATGGGAACCTTCTATATCTGTACAGTTTTCTCTCTTTGAGACTCTCTGGGATGCAGAAAGAAACTTAAGTGTGAGGGCAACTTCTGCTCTATAGGTGAACTGGTGTTGGCTCAGACACCATGGGTGGATTGTGGCTTGGTGTACAGACTAATCGTTTTCAGCATGCTAGTGTTTTGTTTTTCTATTGGGGCTAAAGGAACATCTATGTTAAAACACAATTTCTCCCTGCTTTTGAGTCTTCTTATGAACAAGCTGGATCCCATGTTGCTTTGCACTGGCATATGGCTGTGCACTTCCCTGGAAGTTAGCCTGGGCCTTGGCTTAAGTCAAAACTACCCAGAAATCTCAAACTTGTCGATGTCCAAGAGTTTTTGATTAGACTTATATTTCTCTTGGATACTAGGACCACGGGGCTTGGCAGGATGAAGTGATGGCTGTCCCACTACCCCAACCAGATAGGCATGGGACGGATGGGCAGGGGAGAGGCTGCTTCTCAGAATAGCTTGCGTCTACTATAATACAGTGTGAGTATGAAAATATTCAAATGGTTGAGGACTGGCAGGAAGATTTATTTTGACAAAGTGCGTGCAAACAAAACAAAATCCTAATGCTGTCCCCCAAGTACCCAAAATGCAAATACAGCCACACATGCAATGCTGAAAAGACACTGAATAAATACAACGTAAGGACAGAACAGAGTGTGGCCGCCAGCTGGGAGCCCGAAGAGTCCTGCTCACAACAGTGGGTACCAATGCCTTCTTTGATTCTTAGTGACAGCTGAATGAAACACAAAGGGGGATGTTTTTCTCATGGGGCACATGATATCTCTCCACCTACCCATGAGACACTCGGCAACCTCTCTGCCTGGCACCCACATCTCTTTCTTGTCTTTATCTCTGCCCTCGGCCAAGTAGAGAGAAATGCTGGTACCAGTTGCCATTTTGTGGTGTATGGAGGTGGCTGTATCTGGGAGGGGGTTTGGGCTATGGAACCATCTTTGGCTCTACTGGAAAGTCTGTGGGGTCCCCAGAGAACAGATGACAATGTACACCATACTCTGAGCTTCTGCCTGACAGGAGTCTGTCTTTTCAAAGGAGCTTGCTTACAACAAAAACCAAAACAGAACAGAGCTGTTCACAGGGGAAAAGGCAGCCAAGAATTTTTTTTGATCTGGATGGGGCCAGGGAAAGGGAGGTAAATTTCCTTGGTTTACAGATGGGATGGGGCAGTGGCAAAGCTTCTAGGATGGGCTGTGGTAAAATAGCAGCTTGTGGGCTGTGGTGGGGCATCTAATTGGAAAGACTGTAACTTTGACCTGAGGCAGCTCTCAGGCACTTTAAGCTAGCCTTCCAGCTGCTCATGGGCCTTGGTCAGTTTCCTGAGTTCCAGCCCCACTCTGTGCCAAGTCCTGTGCTTCGCTGTGTGTTCATGCTGGAACAGCTAGGGCAAGAATGGGTTATTTAGCACCTTAAGTTTTAGAGAATAGAAGTTCATGTGGCACAAGAGACAAACTACATTGTACTTCTTGACATTTAGCTAAGTCTAGAGACACACAGCAAATAAAGGGCAGAAGTGAAGGATTCTGTGGGAAAAAGCAGACCAGATTTGAGCTGTAATCTGGTCTGGCCTGGTGTTCTAGGTTCGAGTACGTGTTTCATGAAAGGCAGGAAAGGTAGCACCCTCCTTGGCCCAGGCAGCACCCGTTTACACCCATGTATCCTTAATGCACACTCGCGGTGCACTACTGATGCACACGCACAGTGTACTACTGATGCACACGCACAGTGCACTACTGATGCACATATCCAGTGCCCTACTGATGCACATGCACAGTGCACTATTGACTTTACCTAGCCCTCTAGAATGAGCAGTGTTCACTATATTGCAAGGTTAATCTTCTAGAAGAAAAGTGGTTTTCTGGCTGGGAACATGATAACTCAGACCTCCAGGCATTTCCCCATCATCATCTTACATTTTAATTTGGGCCCCTGGCATTATTAAACAAACCATTGTTAAAAGGATTATTGTATCTGGTTCACAGATGTGGACAACTTTGTTCTTTGCTGTGTAGAACTTTGTGGAGCAGTTGTGGTGCCCTGGGTGACAGGCCTCAGTTGGAGTCTTGAGGGGTCAGACTCTTTGGGTGAAGAGGTGGGGCTCTTTGTTTCTGTAGGATGTGGGTGTATGTAGGAGACAGAGAGGAAGATGGTCTCATTTCCTTTGGTACAGGAACTGAGGTGGAGAAGACAATGCTGGGGGGGGGGGGGTGGTAGGTCAAAGGTTGCCTTCAACACTTTTTCCTTGGAAAGCCCAAGGGCCTCAGCACAGCTGCTGGCTAGGAGCTCAGCAGAGCACAGAACAAGCAGGTGGAGTGTGTGTGTGACTGTGTGTGTGTGAACACACGTATGCGCATGCGTGCACATGCATGCATGTATGTGTGTGTGCGCATGCTTGGGATGAAGCGTTTAGAAGCTGAGATAGACTGAGACATCAAGGGAGAAGACAGGTAAGGAACAAAAGAGAAATTAGGGGTTGGTTTTCCAGGAAGTTTGAGCCCTGCCTTTTCTCAACTAGGAAGCACCAACACCCACCTATGTATGTGGTAGCCTGGGTGAGTCAGTTGCTTCCTAGAAAATAAAGCCATGTTTATTTGGGGTCCTTTATGGCTACATCTAAAGCACCCCAAGTCATATAACTACTAAATTATATTTTGCTTCAAGCAGTAATTATAATTCAGACAGAAATGCACATTTTGAAAAGACAATGGTTTATAGGCCCGACGGTTATTAACAGAAATAGTTTATGGAACTGAATTGTGTTAAAAACATGCCTCCAAAGTTGACGTTCAAAGATAAATCTAGAATAATGTGTCTTTAACATCCTCCAGAGAAATGACATCCCTGTTTATTTAGTTCAAGTATAAATGATGAAATGTATGAAATCAATACTGTTTGTTGGAAAATGTAGTCTGGGAAACAGAAACGGACTTTTAATGGATCAGAGGTAGACTCAAGCAGAAGGAAAGGATGAAGCTCGCGTATCCCCACCTCACTCCGACACGGGGACAGTTACTTTCTTCCTAGATGGCCACTCAGGGTTGAGTAGCAATTTATTTCTCTCTTTAAAGCCCCAGCAGTTTTTATTGCTATGTGATTTCTCAGTGGCTGAAATACGTTGCTCGCCCACATTAAAGCCTTACATTCTAACACCATTATTGTCTAAAAAGCATTTCATTCTAGCATTTCGTTCTTTTATTCTCCTAAACGATTACATCAAAATGAAGGCTTAGTTTGGCAACCGGATGGGCTGGTACCTTCGGGGTACAGGCTTATCGGGAAATTAAGTAATAGGTCATGGTTCATCATATGGAATGCTACCACGGGTGTTCCTCTCCTGCTTGGGGGTTATGTCCAGCCTCACTGCCCTTGCTGGGATCTGGTGGGGTCTGGTGGGGGGTCTTCTCTGAATCACAAACTTACTCGAAAGGGCTTCTGTTCTGTACACAGAAACAAGGGAAAATGAAGCAGCTTGCTCCCAGGACAGGGGCTCTTACAGCCAGGTACTGCATGCTCTCCAGTGTCCAGAATGTGTCCGTTCTAAAGCCCACACTTTTGGTCTGGGTGGTCAAGCACCACAGAAAATGCTGATGATTCATGCTATGTCCTAGATTATAACTCATAGGAAAACATCACAGACTCACTCTTTAAAGACCAAATGCAGTGGGAAGAATTAAAGATTCGATTTAGGAAAGGTATTTATCCTCCGAGGACGCTCTACCGAGGAGGACATGATCGGACGGTGGTTACTGCACACAGCCTTTCCTTGTTCTATGACATGGGTTGGAGAAAGCCTCTAGACACTTGGGATTTGTTTGAAGGTACATGTGGCACTGATGTCATCTTTGTGAGTCACTGGTGAACACAGATGCCAGGAGTTCAAATTGAAGACCATGAGTGACACTGTCAAGCTTTTGAGCCTCTGCTGCAAGGCATGGTCATCACATCCTACATCATGTCCTTTTAGGAATGCCTGGTCACCAGCCGATTCATCCACTGTGGGGCAGGGTCTATGGCTTTCCTTCTGATCCCCAGGACTTGGGGTTTAGGTGCCTAGATTAATTATTTTTTCTTTTTGATATAGAGTTTTACCATATAGCCATGGCTGTCCTGGAACTCACAGGAATCAACCTTACTTTGCCTGGGATTAGAGGTGTGTGTCACTGCATTTCAGCAAGGTTAAATGTTAATGAAAACAAAACAAAACTTAGGCAATTGCTAACAATGGGGACCCCGAGTTCTGTTCCGAGTACCCTAGCTTGAGTGTCACAGCACCTACACAGGGAAACTCTAAAGACTGGGGGTAGGGGTGGGGGTGATGTAGGCACATCCCTGGGTGTCTGTACAGGACAGAGACAGAGCTGCAGGGACATCTCAGGTGTGACACTTCTTTGTGGCAGGAGTGACTCCAAGCCAGGTGCTTGTCAGGTCCCCCCCCTCCGCACTTGCTCCCTCTCGTGGTAGTCTATCCTCACAGAGACTCTGTATGGCAGTGTCAGGAACAGACAGACTGTGGTGCTAGGGATGTTTGAGACAGAACTCCATCTAGGAATATCATACAGGACCGTGGTTCCTGGGCTACGGTTACAGGGAAGACAGCCCTGGATAGGACTATGCTCTCATGGCTTATTACATTTATTCAAATATATCTTGACTGGCTAAGAAACAACAGCAATAGAAATACAAACCAAGATCTACTTAATCACAACACAGTGTTTCTTTCAATAGAGCAAAAGGCATTTGCATTGAGATGGAAAGATCCACACAACAAGGCCCATTTCATCCTCAGTGTGTGATACACGAGGCAGACCCGTTTCCTGTTGGTTCAGGTCTGGGTGCACTCATCTGGATACAGTTTTCTCTATAATATTTTGAGACATCATCATCTTTTCAAATAACAGAAAAAAGATTTTCTCCCCCCCCCCCCCCCCACTGCAGCCTGGAAACGGTCTTTGCTACCAAGTGACACGCTGCAATAACCCGGTAAGTACCATAAAGGTGCTCTGGCTTACACATATTTAATTTTTCCATGGTTACTTTATTAGCTGAGTCCACAGAGGCTGAAACATATTAGATGAGCAACTCCAATTTCCCCTGTTTGTGAATGTTTGCTAAGCCATGGGGAACCTGCCGTGATCCTATCACCCTTCTGTGTGTGCGTGTGCAGCACGCATGCTGCCTCTCAGACTCTTTGACCCTTTATTAGAAGAGACATCTCATATGACTGAGGAGAGATAATTGAACCCTATAAATCACGGGGAGAGGGTTACAGTGATTACAGCCTAGCAGTAGGTAAGTGCAGCACTTTCTAAAATGCAGGTGAGTCGCACCAAAGAATGTGCAGAAACAAATAGAGCCAGCGCTGCTCCGTGAGTAGTGTGCCTGTGTGCTGCACTACAAATGTGTTAATTGATAGGATCACCATGGGCCAAGGTATCTGCTGGCCATTAGCTTTGGGTACAACTCAACAGATGATTATCATTTACCTAAATATGCTAAACATAAGGACAGGATTTCTAGGATTTCTACTCGGGCCAGCAGGCCCTGTAGGGCTGGAGGAAAAATGTCTGTGTGAATGAACCTAAATCAATTTCCTGACTTTTGACCTCACTTTTCTTTTGTTGCTGCTCTTATTGTGGCATGAGTGGGAACAGCCGTAGATAAGGTGAACAACAAGGTGTTGTGTTGTATTGTGTTTACTGAGCTCACCTTTGGCTGCCATCATCAAGAAAGGAACAGGGGAAGGAAGAGATAAAAGAAGGGAGGGAGGGAGGGAGAGAGAGGGAAGGCGAGGGAGGGAACATAGGCAGGCAGGCAGGCAGGCTCTCTCGCCTCTTGGGTAAGCCCACTTGAGGATGATACTATTGGCTGTAAGGCAGAGCACACTGCATCCATCCCTTCACTTCTCCCACCACCTGTATCCGCAATGAATGGTGGGAATTCTGAAAGGTTGGGTTTGCTTGAGACCTAGATGCTTCAGTACTTCTGACCACATGTCTCCATCCTTTGAACTCACGTGTAGTCTCTAGTTCACTAGGCTTTCTCTCCCAGCTCCAAGGCACCAGTTTACCTAGCTTTATGGCTCCCTGGTGGTGTGGACCTCACTTCACCTTTCTCTGAGTCAACAACACAAAATGTGCTCACCTTGGCTCCAGCCACACCCACCTTGGCTCCAGCCACACCCACCTTGGCTCCAGCCACACCCATCTTCGCTCTAGCCACGCACACCAGATCTAATTTCAGGATATATATATATCCCTTCACAGTCTCTCTGGTGACCCTGGCTCTACCCATAGGTTCCTCCTTCAACCCTGACTCAAAAAGAGAAGATTTCCTGAACTGAGAGAGTTCTTATACGGAGCCAAGTGACTTGGTCACCTGTGGTGCTGGCCACATCATTCCCATAAAGGACAGGACAAGTGATTATGAGTTAATAATCTCCCAAACCCCTACTTGTCTGCTGTAGAGTTGGAATAATCATAAATTTTAAGAATTTGCTTTGAATTCTAACCTGCCATCCTTTCTATTTTTCTTAATGTATAAATCTATAAAGTCTTGAGGGAAAAAAAGTGAGGGAAAAAATACCTTAGGTAAACAGTTGGTTATTTTACTGATTTTGGGTCTGGGACAGTATGTAGTAAAGGCATTAACTCCTGAGCGACACTGTCACTTTCACCTGTTTTCTATAACTTAATGAAATTCACATTGTGTATAAAATCTTATTTTTCTCTAAATAACATGCCTAAATACCACCATCCATCAGTTTTCTCTATAATTTGTGGTAAGAATTGAAGTGAGATGGGCAGATGTAGGCATCAAGTAGACTCAAATTGCCTTTTGAGGGGATTAAAAAACATCAAGAGAAATGCAATGCCTCTCTTTTCCTTTTCGATGAAAAATTCAGTAAGATGGCAGGAGAAATCTCTCTGGAACACACACATCTGAGACACAGGCCCCGGCATGCTCTGGAGGGAACCTGCCTTTGAGTCAGTTCACCAAGGGCAAGAACTTACTCTCATCACTCACCAGATGTATCTGCTTAAGGCCAGGACCTGAGACTGGAGCTCGGGTTGGCCATCTCCCTACCACGAGTGCTACCCATGATTCTCTCTGGTCAGGGTGAGATTGAAAGAAAGAGTTCTTGCTTCAGTAGCTTTTACACCTTCAGAAACTGTAGCCCTCACATGACTGGAGTTCACAGAGAATGCCCTGGGGGAGGTGGGGGTGCCATGCCAGCTCTTGGTGTGTGAGCACGGTCCGGAAGGACCATGAACCCTGGCAGTGAGACAGCTCCAGCATCTTTGACCCCACCCTGTACTTGTAGACCCTAAACTTCAACACCTGAAGCTGCACTCAGTCCTGTAGGTTTCATGGACGCCTTCAGGAGGATGGGCTAAGGAGGTTGTGCTTGGAAAGAAACAAACTGTTCTTTTGTTTTTTCTTAAAAATCCTCTCTCCACTTTGCAGCTTCCTGATTCTATGGGTTCTGTTCTTAATGCCACCTCCAGACCCAGCTACCCCCTACAACTTCCCCCACCCCCTCCCTGATGATTGAGCAAGCTTGGAGATTCTGAGGCAAATTCTGAACTTCACTAAGCTGCTGGCTGCCCACAATCTTGCAAGTACACCTTGCTTGTAGTCTGGTAGTAAGTGTGTGTGTGTGCACACACGTGTGTGAGAGTACAAATGGCCCACTGTATGGTCATGATGACAAGGATAAAGGCTGTAAGAGAGGCAGAGGTTTAGTATGTGGGTAAAACAAGAGATCCAACTCCAGGGAGTCTTGAACAGCTCAGGGATCCAGGCACGATTCTGGGGAGAGGTTAGTCAATCAAACTGAATTCTAGACCTGGGAATCTCTCAGAGAGGAAGTTCCTGAAACCAAGTGTAAGTGTAATGTTTAATACTGTCAACTTGACAGGATTCAGAATAACTTGGGAGAAACATCTCTAGATGTCTGTGAGGGAATTTCTAGACAAATTAAACTGAGGAGGAAAGACCTCCCCAAATGTGAACAGCAATGTTCCATAGTCTGGCACTCAATTGACTAAAAATGGGAAAGGCTGAGTACAAGCAGCCACCTCTGCTTCCTAACATGGATAGAAGATGAACAGCCACCTAAACTGACGTTTTATGCTTTCTGTCTCATGAGGTGACAGTCCTTCAAATAGCGAAAATAACCCCCCTCTCTTTCCCCTTCCTTCCTTCCTTCCTTCCTTCCTTCCTTCCTTCCTTCCTTTTATTCACTGCTTTTGCCAGAAGAAGGAACAAAGGAACCAATCACCAAGAATCCAGGCAGGTAGGTACCTCTAGAGATGCTGAGAACAGCAGAAGACCACAGTGTGCTGAAGCCAACAGAGTACAGGGTCCACCAGCTGGACACTCAGAACAACGTGTGATAGTTTTCTCCCATTGAGGCTAGAGAAAGAAGTGGATCTTGCATAGCGCAGATCTCAGTCACTGTTCTACATGTATGATATAGAAACCCAGCAACACGATGTTTTTAGTCTCACTTTATAAACGTGGAAAACACCCAAGAATATGTGCTTTGCATTAGGTACTTTATCTGGGTGGCAGGATTTGGAACTAACATTTGAAAAGCTTTCAGTTCATCCCATATATATTTATTTACGATGTGCCAAGTGCTGACCATTGGGTCAGTTGATAAGGGTGCTGGAGCAGATAACGTTTTGTTCCAGGAAAGCCATTTGAGGGGGCAGGTCATGGACATGAATAACAAAATCATTGGACCGGTTATAACACCCCAAAACTGGAGTTCTGAGATGGCTTAGCAGATAAAGGCATCAGCTATCAAGCCTGACAACCCAAGTTTGATCCTCAGAGCCCACGTAAATAAATGGAAGGAGAGAAAGACTTCTGCAAATTTTTTTCTGACCTCCACACATGCTTCGTGGCACAGACATGCCCTCTCTGTGTAAATAAATAGATGTAAAAATTACAAACTAAGCACAGTGTTGAAGGATGAGATGGATCAACACAAGTATGAAGGACCAAGAAGGAAGGATGATGACAGAGATGGAGAATGGGCAGTGAACGGTGGTTTAGGGAGATCTTCATCTGGGGAAATTTTCTTGTGTCTTATTTTATACTACTGAGAAAAAGTAAGATGAACAGAGATAGAAATCAAGGGAGAGTAACTCAAAGTGCAGGAGTGACAGCTGTGTCATCCAGTTAAAGGTCACTTTTTGTCTAGACTGTCAGCAGGATATGGGCAAAAAACCCAGAGTGGCCACTAGCAGGAGGATTGCTTTGGCTTCAGGGGAAGAGAAAATCTATCAAATCATTTTCCCCCCATCATTCTTGACTCTTTCCAGGGATTTCTTTTAGTTAAACTGGTCCAAATTTTGTTATGTCTCGGTATTCAATATTCCTGTCTTCCAAGTGACACTAAGTTATAAAGTCGATCAAAGCATAACCAACATTTCCCATAGATTCAGTCAGACTAAATCAAAACTCTATTCATCTCTATTTAAGAACTGAGTTGTGAATTCAGGAATTGATTGGATTTAATGACTTTCTATTGAACATAAAACTCATTTGCTGAAACAAAGATTGTTCGTTCCATACTCATATTATTCTATTATAAAATATCTATTGAGTTAGCAAAACACTTCATTTAAGAAACAAATTGTACCTCCTTAAAAAATAGAGATATGAAAATTTGACCACATATTCAATTGTAGAGTAAAATTAATTTTTATGCAGCTGAGTACCATCAGTCATGTTCTTTATCAGTTAACTAAGAAGAAAATGCATTTTAATTTGATATAGACTGTCTTCTATAGTATGCCTTAGGGAATATTCTGTATTTAGTGATTAGCAAGTGGCCTCAGGGATTTTAGGTGCAGGTGAGATACACACATGTTAACACAGGAACAAATAACTCTGGCATATATATATATCAAGCGTCTTCTCCATGATAGAGAGTTTGGCCATGTTAGCTGGTAACTAAAAGCATTACCTGAAGCACTGACTAAGACTACTGAGCAAATCTTGTGGCTAAAGCCTGCTAGGTTCAACGGTCTATGATGCTGTATGTCACAGTTTCTGTAGAGGAAGAGCTTGCAACAGAAGACAAATGACAACATGATCTACTCCTGTCATCTGTGGCACTTGTGTCTCTTTTCCTACAACCTCTTAGAAAGCAGAAATGTAGCTTTCTAGAGAGCAATGGGGTGGCAGAGGATGCCCCATCTCTTACTTTTAAGCAGGAGGACTGTGCTTTGGACCATGTTACTGTTGGTCTTTAATTTTCATTAAAAATGGAATGTTTTTGTTTTGAGAAAAACAAAAAATAACAGTTAATTTATCTTCCCTTTTCATATTTACTCAACGGCATTGGTAAAAATGTTTATGTAGAAAATACTAAGTCGAAAATTATGCAAAAATGTAGTAAGTGCAAACTGGGATGTATGTAATCCCAGTATAATTTTATGAAACAATAATATGGACAGAAATAATCTCAGACTAGAGAGCTGAAGGCTAGACTTTCATACCTCTCAAAACAATCAAACAATACCATGTATTTTGGGTTGATGAAATTCACTGTGCCGACTAATTAAAGGGAAATCTACACTTATATCTAGAAAATCTTCTAGTTGCAATTCCTTAATCATCCAAGGCCCTCTTAGAGGGAAGGCAAACGCTTGGTGGAGGTTTGCATCCTTTCTGCCTCCTGTTAACCCTTTCTCAGTCTCTAGAATAGATGTCCTTAATTGGTCATGGCCTTTCATTCATCTGAAGTAGGCAGAGACCCAGAATCCTGCATCACACACAGCTTGCCTGGCCAACCAGCCAGAGTGTGCAAAGGAGGTGACAGTCACATAACTCCTTCTTTAACGAATTAGCAGATTATTGACGAAATGCTCCAGAAATCCTGGGCTTGGGTATACAACAGGGAGAAAGCTTAGTCTCCTGTGATGAACAAGAGTTTACAAAAGAGAAAGATGCTAGGTGACCAGCTTAAAATGGCAATGTGAGTGTGGGGCCAGGTGACTCACTCCGTGTGAACTGCTCTGGGTTTGAGGGGAGGTATGTGTTCTTTAGCTAGTAGGAGGAAAACAGCAGTTCTTCTCCGGCACTGTCAAGCCTGGGCATCCTCACCCCACACCATGTGGCAGGGCCTACCAGAGCACTAGCATTTCCTGCAACCATGGTGGCCCATGTGTGGATCCATCAACACATGCAGATAGCTGAAGATGAAAAAGTGCTTGGAGTTCAGCCATATAACAAGTGACCTTTGGAAATATCAGGAAGTCTGCAGGTTTCCCCAATGCCCTTGTCTTATACGTGACATTCGACAATAATAAAACACCAAACTCAAGTATAAATCAGCTTGCCAGGGGCAGAATTTTAATAGGAGCTTATAGTTTAGGGCTCTTTGGAGGATAGTAGAGAAATTTTGAAAAATTAAAAACAAATCTCTGTAATATAGATGTAAAACCTTTCAAAAGTGATGTCTTCCAGAAAAACAGACAAGAAGATCCCTCCAGCTGTGGAATTTGAAGCATAGCAGTATAGTTTTTCTTTGTTGGTGAATAGCTATCAAGCTAGGCCAGCACTGTGTATAGGACAGGCCCTTCTCAAAGGAAGACCCTGAGGAGGTAAGAGTGGGTACTTCATATCCTAAAAGGGAGCCTCAGTCTTGAGCTATAAATTTCTTAGTCATAAGGATCTCCAGTAACCATCTATTTCAGGGCCATGGTTCTCTTCATGGGAGGCAGCTATGACAACTGGGAAATCAAGAGGTTATTTTAAGGTGGTCTTGTCTTCTAAAGATGATACTACATTTCATTAATGGGGCTGGAATATATCCTGATAGTTTTTAGGAGGAAACCTATTATGGGGTGTGAGCGTTCTAAGCAAGCAGAATATAAAAGAAATATCTCTCATCCTTCCACCATGCTGAGGAGTCCAGCCTGCCCTCCTTGCTGCTGTGAGCTCCTTCCAACTTCAGGCAACCTCTAGTCACACCTCAGCCAATAGATGATCCTGTCTTCCTTTGGCATTTCCCATTTGGGGATTAGATCTTGTTACATTTAAATGTGGCTGTGTTGCTTCCATCTTAAAACCCTGCCTAAACCCAACTCTACCGAGATACTTCCAGGCTTCCCTTCGCAGGCAAGTTTCTCCCAAGAGTAGCCTGACTTCCGCTCTCATGTCTTTGCTTTTCCTGGGCGAAGTTTCTGTCTCACCTCAAAGCTGATGAGGATGATGGTCAGCTCCTGGGCCATCTGCGGTCTCCATCTTACTTCTTGTTCTTCGGACAACTAGGGGTGACACCCTCTTTGTTTACCACCTTCTTTTGGCACCCATAAGAAATAGCTTCTCTGACTGCTCTTCTAAAACCCGGCTGTCTCTTCAGTCTCCTTTGGGAGCTGTCTGATCTTTGAAATGAGCTGACACTCCCGCCCTCCTTAAGGTGTTCTAGTCCTAAGTGAGCTTGACTGTCCCTGTAGCTGAGGCCACCTGCTCAGGTGAGCTGTTCTTTGTGCCTGTGAGTGGAGGGGAAGCCTGGATACCAGAAGACTTGTGGGAGGTATGTGTCTTGACTTGATTACCTTGTTCCAGTAGCTGAGGAGCCTTTTCTGTTCTTTAAGTGCCAATAGAAACCCGGGGCAGGCGGTCTCATCTTGTTATAAAAACACAACTCCAATTTTTCTGCATTTATGTGTTGTACTCTCTTAGGGATAAATATTCCTGGAATGAACGTGTAACTGTGTGGTTGTCCTGAGACCAGTCTCAGGTCCCTTCCTCTTCAGCTTGGAGCCTTGAGGCTCGTGGAATGCCACCTGTATTTGCAGAGACTGGCACTGAGGAGCTGGCATGGGTACAGGGCAAGGAAGTGGCCCATTTCGTTGAGCATAAAAAGACATTCATTCTATTTGGTCTAAGTGGTTGTCTGCCCACTTCTACGTGTACTGTCGATGAGTAACCCCACGTCTAGCAAATAGAGAAAGCTTGCTTTCAAACCCTGACTACATGCCTAGCATTCTCTGGTGGGGCTGGATGTGGTTTATCTTGAAGGCCACAGTCTAGAAAGCTCATGAACTTATAACGTTTTAGCTTGCAGATTCTGTTTATAGGCCATGTCTGGACAACCGTTAGTGGCTGCCTGCAGTTACACAGACAGAGTTTTCTAGACATCGCAATTCTGCGCAAGAACTGTGGTTAGTGGGACAGTGTCTTTGGGAATTTATGTGGCAGGGGGAAGTAGGGGGTATCACCTGGTTCCTCTCTGCCCTACATGCCTGGAGCAGGAACCATGATAGGAGAGAGGGCTTGATGCAGTTACTGAAGTGCTGGGACCAGTTATCCCACCCGAGTGCAGGCTGCAGTGGGGATGGCTGTGGAGAGGGACTGGGACTATTTCTGTCATTTCCCTCCTCTCCACACCCCGATTTCCAGATAGACATGGGACAGAGGAGAAATAGGCATGTGCGGGTTCTGGAACAAAAGAGGGCAGAGGAGGAGGAGATGCCAGGGAAAAAGTGGGTGACTGAATTGCACAGATGGGCCTTGGCGCATCCAAATAGTTTGCTTCTTCCAGTGGTGCTATGGGAACACTCACTCTCTCTCTCTCTCTCTCTCTCTCTCTCTCTCTCTCTCTCTCTCTCTCTCTCTCTCTGATGTTCTGGCCAAGTAGAACTGGTCCCAGGGCTCTTAAGAGCTTCAGAGCAGCCAGTGGCCTACATGGGATCATCCACATTGGGGCAGGCTATGACATCACCATTGAGAAGGGCAGTCATCACAGCCTGCAGGACATGCTTCCCTTCAGGGTTCCTTAGAGGGTCCTTCACTTTACCAAAGACTCTGATGAGGATCAGCAGGAAGCTCTTCAAATGGCAAGGACCCCTCTTAGTTCTGAAAGTGGCTTTAGAGGTATCTATAGAGTTGAGGGGGTCATGGAGGAAGGCGAGTGAAAGAGGGGTGAGAAAATGACAGAGTGTGGGAGGGACCTGGTCCTCGCTGCTCACTTGAAGCAACTATTTCCTGCTTCAGGGCATATCTAGGGCATCTGCAGGCTGCATTTCTTGGTAGGACCTTCACATCTGTGGCTACATATCATAGGACAACTGGTCTTTCCCTGGCTACCTCACCACCATGCCCACCAGTGCTTTCCAGACACCTGCACTTGAGGACTACTTTTCCTGGGAGACACTGCCTACCACCTCGTTCTACAGACAGCTGTGCTGGCTGCAGCCCTCACACCTCCTGCAAATCGTTCTGACCAGGCTCTTGCAACCTTCTGGTCTCTTCTTCCCTAACTGCCACTACCCTTGTAGCAGTCTGGTGCACCCATGGCTGCCATCCTGCCTGTCTTCCTTGCTATACCAGCCCAGGTTTACGAACAGTGGAGGTGAAAGCTGTTCTCACTTCCACAGTCACAGGCAGACACGGGGTGGAGGCAAGTGTTCCACAAACACTATGGCTAGTGGTGGCAAGGCTGGTACTCTAAGAACATACCACCGTCACAGAAAGGACACGGGTATCTGTGCAGCCATGGAGAGCTAGGATTGATTGTTAAACAATTTGTCCCAAAGGCTCCGTGTTATAATTGTAAAGATTCACACCTACAGAGCTCGTTTGAAACGTGACACATGACATAAACATTGCACATGTAGACATGAGCACTTGGTGGAGAGATGTTTGCTCAGGATGTTCTGTCCCTAGGAAGGAAGCAGGAATTTGAAGAACCCTTCTCAATGACACTACAGAGGACATCAATGACAGTAATGGCACGTCTGCTGTTTTTATTACTTATTCCTACGCCGAGAGGTGAAGCACTGCGGAGAGTTTCACTGCCAGGTCAGAACTGAATTAGGTTTGAAATTACAGAATGGAAACCTTGGTCTTGAGGATGGCCTCCACTGGCACTGGAGAAGGCTTGGGGACTTTACTGATAAAGACACTGAGACACACAGAGCCTGCTGACCCCCTTGAAGGACCCTTGGGGTGTCTTCTCCTTTCCCTTCCTCCCTTCCTCCCTCCCTCCCTTCCTCCCTTCCTCTCTTCCATCCTTCCTAATTCCTAACAGTAAAGTTTTCTCCAAGAACAACATAAGGGTTTCTTCCAGCTCCATTTGGTCAGATTATGTGGGAAACAAGACAATAATAAATTCAAGAGACTACTAAAAAACAAAATAGCTAGCTGTTGATACACTATCCTGCTGAAAGGAACACCAACCGAGAAAAGGCCCACTGCTCTGGTTTGTAAAGTGCACCCTTGTCCTCTTTCTCATAGGCTGGTAGCTGATCTCTTCCCCATCCTATTGGTTCAGGCCTTATACGATGAAGAACCAGAGCTTGGGGCTGCTCTCCTTTCTAGGCTCAGTCAATAGCGGATGGCCTGTAACTCTGTAACTCTCCAGCTCTCAGAGGGAGACCAGTGAGCTGCCAGCTGGGTGGGACCCCTGCCTATCTATACCTCTGATGAACACTAGTTCACCTAACCCAGAAAATGGACCATAGAAAATTCTTTTCTTACAAAGAATTGCAATGGCTTACATGAAGAAGCTATGAACTTGTCAGGAAGGGGATGACTCCAACTGACAGCCCTGCTGTGCTCAAGCCCAGGTTGTGCCCTGTGGCCAATAGTTTGACTTAGCTTGGTGGCCACACCCAAGATAGTTTGTGAGACTAGGAAAGTGAAGATTGAAGGAATGTCTGGCTCTCTCCTGAGGACTGTCAACAACACATTTGTGATTGTGTATAAAGTAGCCCTGGAAGAGTACGGATACTTTTCTAACCAACTTTTCCTTCACTCCATCTTTTGATCTCAGCACATTCAGGCGGACAGGGGCAGTCTGGGGGACCTTAACACCTGGACATTAATCTCTAAGAATTCCAGCCTGTTTCTTCAGCGTACACACTGACATGTTAATAGAAGCTCTGGGTTGTGTACCAGTTTTTTTCTTTTCTTTTCTTTTCTTTTCTTTTCTTTTCTTTTCTTTTTTGTTGTTTTTTTGATTTTTCAATTAACAGCTTGTTCTAGAATATAAATTTAAAGGTTACTTAGCAGTTTACTCTCTTAGTTTCACTGATGACTTATCCAGGAGCAATGTTCCTTCACTGGCTGAATTTGGTGTCGTCTAAACTGTACCTGGCTGTGGCCTCCTCGCCCAGATGCAACCTGTCTGGATTCTCAGACTCTGAAGCAGCCTGACACATTCCTGACCTGTTGATTAGAAATATTCCTCAGCCACCACTGTGCAGTCCCCAGGCCCCAGGTTCTCTGTCTCTCCAGTGAAGAAGTGAAGTCTCTACAGGGCTCCTTGATGTCACTGGTATGTAAGAGAATGCAATTAAGAATTTTCTAGGGTGGCCAGGTGATGGTGGAACACGCCTTTAGAACCAGCACTCAGGTGGCAGAGGCAGGCAGATGTCTGTGAGTTCAAGGCCAGCCTGGTTTACAGAGCGAGTTCCTGAACAGCTAAGGCTACACATAGAGAAACCCTGTCTTGAAAAACATAAAACCAACTAACCAACCAACCATCCAACCATCCAACCAACCAACCAACCAAAATAATTGTCTAGGGATATAAAAACAGTCACATGTTTGAGATCCATGATCACAGGTAAAGTCATGGCTATGGGCTCCTGGCTCCCTTGAAGACCTCTCCTTTCTGCTGTGCTGAATACTGGCAATTGTTCTCATTAATTTGAACTTTCTTTGAGTGATCTCTGCAACTGAAAGAACCATTCAAGTGGCTAGGTTAGTGGCACCAATATGTACCTAGTCAAAGAGCCTACTAAGCTGGCTCCAGAGGGGCAGACAGCACATAAAGTGACAAGTTATAACTAACAAATCATCAAAGGGTTAGCACATGAACTTAAAATATATCAACATGGCTTTAGAAGTTTCTGATTTAGTCCTACCTAAACCCTGGTAAGTAGGGAGGGCTACAAGCTACTCCCCCTTTCTGTGGTGGTGATACACGGACACCTGAGAGACTGTCTCTAACATACACAATGCCCTTGGATATTACACAGCCTTCACTGAATTAAAGGGAATTTTGGAGCACATGGCAAGAAATATGTACCACAACCAAATTAAAAAGATTGTTTACTGAACACATAGGTAAGGTAACAGGGAAAAACTTAAAAACAGAACAAATTAAACCATGGTAATAAGTCAAGACTAACAGCTTAGACTGGGAGAAGGCAGAGGGCCGTTTCTATAAGTATCATTTGATGTTAGAGGCCACTGTGAGGCAAGAGCTGCTATTTTCTTAAGCCAAAATTAAAGGTAGTGACAAAAATGCCAAACTTTCCCATTAGAGCATAGAGCAAGACAAGATGTCAACCGTTGCCATGACTACTTAAAAGAACTATTGATGTGGGACTTAAAAGAACTTATACCCTACAGAGGTGGAGGTTTCTGAGAGGTGCTGGTCAGAGGACACAACAGTTCAGACAGGAGGAGCAGATCCAAAGGATTTATTTTAAGACACACATGGTGACTATGCCTGATAATACTGAATATTCTTTAAAATTTGTAGTTGTATTTTCTTTTTGCATTTGAGTGTTTTTGCCTGTATGTATGTATGTATGCATGCATGCATGCATACATGTATGTACACTATGTTCATGCCTGGCGCTGTGGAAGCCAAAGAAAGTACCAATTCCCCTAGAACTGGAGCTACAGGGGGATGTGAGCCATGTTGGAAAGGGATCCCAGATTTTCTACAAGAGCAACTATAAGAGCAACAACAAGTGTTCTTAATCCTTGGTTGTCTCTCCAGCCCACACATTTTATTCTTGAAAAATGCTGGTTGGGTGTGGTATGTGAGTTGGGAACCAGCTGTGCTTCTGGGCACATTGGCACAGGGGAAAATTTCCTGAGCAGAACACCAATGGCTTATGCTCTATGATCAACAATTGACAAATGGGACCTCATAAAATTACAAAGCTTCTGTAAGGCAAAGGACACTGTCAATAGGACAAAACGGCAACCAACAGATTGGGAAAAGATCTTTACCAATCCTACATCTGATAGAGGGCTAATAGCAAATATATACAAAGAACTCAAGAAGTTAGACTCCAGAGAATCAAATAACCCTATTAAAAAATGGGGTACAGAGCTAAACAAAGAATTCTCAACTGAAGAATACCAAAAGGCTGAGAAGCACCTAAAGAAATGTTCAATACCCTTAGTCATCAGGGAAATGCAAATCAAAACAACCCTGAGATTCCACCTCACACCAGTCAGAATGGCTAAGATCAAAAACTCAGGTGACAGCAGATGCTGGGGAGGATGTGGAGAAAGAGGAACACTCCTCCATTGCTGGTGGGACTACAAGCTGGTACAACCACTCTGGAAATCAGTCTGGCTGTTCCTCAGAACATTGGACATAGTACCACCTGAGGACCCAGCTATATCACTCCTGGGCATATACCCAGAAGATGTTCCAACATGTAATAAGGACACATGCTCCACTATGTTCATAGCAGCCATATTTATAATAGCCAGAAGCTGGAAAGAACCCAGATGTCCCTCAACAGAGGAATGGATACAGAAAATGTGGTACATTTACACAATGGAATACTACTCAGCTATTAAAAACAATGACTTCATGAAATTCTTAGGCAAATGGATGGAACATCCAGACTGAGGTAACCCGGTCAGAAAAGAACAAACGTGTTTTATACTCACTGATAAGTGGATGTTAGCCCAAAAGTTCAGAATACCCAAGATACAACTCACAGCCCATATGAAGCTCAAGAAGAAGGAAGACCAAAGTGTGGATGCTTCAGTCTTACTTAGAAGGGGGAACAAAATACTCATGGAGGTAGAGGGTGGGAGGGACTTGGGGGAAAGAGAGGAGGGGGAGGGGGGAAAAGGAGGGTCGGGATCAGGTATAGGAAGAGATGCGGATGATATACAGAGGGTGAGGAATTTGAACAGAGTTGTGTACCAATGTTGGATGAGGAACTGGGGGTAGCCACCAGCAATTCCCAGATGCCAGGAAAGCAAGAGGCTCTCAGGCCCCAACAGGGATGACATTAGCTGAAATGCCCAACAAAGGGGAGGGAGAACCTGTAGAGATCATACCCAGAGGTTAGCCAAGGCCTCTGGTTGGGGAATGGGGCCACCCACTCATTTCTAAATTTTTAACCCAGAATGGCTCCTGTCTAAAGGAAATATGGGGACAAAGTGTAGAGCAGAGACTGCCCCACCTGGGGATCCATCCCATATACAGCCACCAAACCCAGACACTATCGTGGATTCCAAGACGTGCTTGCTGACAGGAGCCTGTTATAGCTGTCTCCTGAGAGGCTCTGCCAGAACCTGACAATTACAGAGGTGATGCTCACAGCCAACCATTGGACTAAGCATGTGGACCCCAATGGAGGAGTTAGAGAAAGGACTGTAGGAGCTGAAGGGGTTTGCAACCCCATAGGAAGAACAACAATATCAACCAGCCAGATGCCCAGAGCTCTCAGGGACTAAACCACCAACCAAAGAGTATACATGGAGGGACCCATGGCTCCAGCCGCACACGTAGCAGAGGATGGCACTGTCTAGCACCAATAGGAGGAGAGGCCCTTGGTCCTGTGAAGGCTTGATTCCCCAGTGTAGGGGAATACCAAGGCAGTGAGTTGGGAGTGGGAGCATCCTCACAGAAGCAGGGGTAGGGAGGATGGTATAGGAAGTTCTGGAGGGGAAACTGGGAAAGGGGATAACATTTGAAATGTAAATACATAAAATATCCAATTTTTTTAAAAAAAATGCTGGTTGGGTGTGGTATGTGAGTTGGGAGCAGCTGTGTTCTGGGCCTTCTGTTTCCTTCCTTAAGGTATCCAGACACTGCTGCACCAGGCTGGAAAGATGAAGCAGAGTCCAGAACTGGTGGGGGTCTGCAGGATCTCTGTCCAGTTGGGAATGAGTGCATGAGATGGGCGTGGGGTGGGGTAGTTGAGTGGGGGAAGAGGGGAGGAGTCTTTCTCTGAGGAAGGCCTTCTCTGAGGATTTTAAGGTTACTGTTCTTTTAGATGACACTGAATGAAACAGCTATATGTGATTCTTGGGGAATAGGAAAGAGTTTTCAGGGTGAATATAAAATCATTGGCTAGCGTTAGAAGTCCCATGAATGCCACATTTGCATGGAGAGGCATTCCAAGAATCCCAGGTTCTTATTGGGAAGGAGGAAGCTGGACTTGTAGGTTTGCCAAAGATTATGTGACATTGCTCAGGTAGAAGATTGAGGATGTGGCTCGCCAGATCAGGCAGAGAAGAGGAAGTCCTACTAAGAAAAGGGAGTCATATTCCATTTTACCCTGAGCTCAGAGAAGCAATCCAGACATGGTAGACTATGACCTTAATTAGCAAGGTACAACAATTGGGTGTGCAATGTTTTCACAAAATGATAGCGATGTAAGGAAATGAATATTTTAATAAGCTATATTTGGTCATTCATACATAGAGACATATATTCAAAGATCATCTTGTACATAGCAAACAAGCAGAACTTTATTTATCAATAAAAACTATTCTTGAATTAGCATTCAATTGTATTGAATAAAAGAGACAGATTAAAAAAGGAAAACCAAGGGAACTACTGAGCTAATTTCAAATTCCATGTTAGATAAAAAATAAGAATCAACCAAATTACTATAAATACGAGACTCGAGTATACAGAACATGCATGCGGTAGCTGTGTGAATGGTTATTAGTGAGAAAAGACAGTAAACGGAGGAGACAAGAGCAGAGTTTACAGCAGCAAATAAGGTCCAAGGCCGAAGTGAGCCTTGAAGGAGTCATGAAGCACGACACAGAGCACGTTAAACCTTACCAAGGCGCGCAGGAAGAGCTAGACTGCAACAACGACTCAACCTGCAGTGTCTATTGAGCCTTTTTAGGAAACCAGAAAGTCCAGTTTCCAGGAGAGGACAAAGATGAGGAAAAACACTTGTGTGAACAACCTGAAGAATCCTGGAAAGAATGTCAGTGGGGGTAGGGGTGGGGGCTCCCCCGGGATGCTGACAACCCCACTGCCCCAGAGGGTAGGCACTAGCTATTCGAAAGTTAAAATAATTGAAAGTAAGAGAAAACCCTCAGTTCCTTTGAGGAACTAGCCACAGCTTTAGGCTGAGCATGGGGAGGGGCCGCTGCTGGCTGCACTGGACCGGGAAACGAGCATTACTGTTGTTGCCGAAGGTCCTGCTGGACGCTGTCCTACTAAATGCCCTGATGTTACTGTGAACTGTCAACAGATTCTTGACTCATATGAAGAAGGGGATGTCAGTGGCCATTATCTTGATTTCTTTAACCAGGATAGGAAGACAGGCCCGCTGTGGGCGGCACCATTTCCTGGAGTGTATGAAAGGGAGAAGCTGAATGAATACAGATGCTCATCCCTCTCTGCCTCTTGGTTGAAGATGCCATGTGAGCATCTGCTTCACGCCCTGCTGCCTTCAGACTTTAGTGTGTGAGCCAGAACAGACCCTCCCTTAAGATGCTTTTGTCAGGGTATATTATCACAGTAACAGGAAAACCAAATGCTAATAATAACAAGACAGATGTTAATGATAGGAAGTTTGATACTGGAGTAAAAACAGAGCAGTACAGAACTGAGAACAGAGTTAGATCCAAATAATGTAAAATTTAGTACATATCTTAGTTACCTTCTAATGCTATCAAGAGATTCCATGACCAAGGCAACTTATAAAATAAAGAGTTTATTGGGGCTTACACTTTCAGATGGTTAAAGTCTATTCTCATCCTGGTGGGAGAATGGCAGCAGGGGGGAGGGCAGGCCTGGCTCTAGAGCAGTAACTGAGAGATCCCAGTCAGAGGCAATGACTTGAAGGCAGAAAATGATAAATGAGAATGGCATGGGCTTTGCTAAAACCTTATACCACACCCCCAGGAACACACCTCCTCCAACAAGGCCACACCTCCTAATCCTTCCCAAACAGTTCTAGCAACTGGGAACCAAGCATTTAAACATCGGAACCCATGTGTGCCGTTCTCACACAAAACACCACAGGCTGACACCTTGTTTCTTCCTCTCCACCTCCTTGCTGTACTTTAAACACTTTTCTTTATCTGGACATGGCTCTAGTCCAGATTTTTCCTGGGCTTTTCCTGCCTGGGTCATACTTCCAAGTATTTCTCCAAGGAACACTAGTCCCTTTTTGGAGAAGATAGTATTTGGAAGCCTAAAGTCCAGCTACTAGATATGCTTACTGCTACAGGATTTTCTGACCTTAGGCTCTCTCAGTGGGCAGAGGTAGGACACTGACATAGCTACACCCATGCTTGCTTCTGTATGTGCATTACAAATCCTGAGTTCACACCAGTACCAGTATCCCCAGTTCCAAGCCAGCATGATTTGTTCTGATTTTCTGTCATTCTGCATTGGTAACTCCCTTGATTCCCACTGTCCTTTCTAATATGCCTTATTTGATGCTCTTGTCTCCGGTGTGTTGATGCCCATCACGGGGTCATGGAATGCTTTCTTACCCCATACATGCCTTCTGAAATTCCCCTCTATGTTACTCCAGTGCCTTATACTGCATGTAGATCCTGACTGCTCAGGCCACCCAGTGGCTTTGGACTAATTGTTGAGGACCAGAAGGTCTATGTCAGCTATTTCCTTAGTTTTTGGATTTTTGGAGAAAGCTTAGGAGGACAGAAAATCCAAGAGACGTAGCCATTTGAACTGCTTTATGTGGAACCTCTTCCAGGGGAGAAAGAGGGTGCCACCTCTCACTGTTGAAAGATACATTATACAGGATAATGTTTTTGTCAGTCATTGTGCTATGTGCAATTGTTGGGAGAATCATAACAAGTTTGCTCTTTTTACAAAAATTAACAATTCTTTGACAGACCTCTGGGGTTCCCTTACTCTACATGATGGTGTCTTTATCATGGGGGAAGTACATCTAAAACCAAGGATGGATGTTTTCATTGAACAGGTGCTCCAGATGAACACAGGCTTCTGGAACATTCCTGTGAAGTGTGTGGCAGTTGGTAATTTGCACATGAACATTAAAGAATTACCACACTGCCTGGAGGAGACTTTCCAACTCAGAAAAAGGTCAACTCTAACTGTTGCTGTCTTATTGCAATGTTGAGCCAAGGGAATTTAAAAGGATGGGCTGAGTCTCTGGTTAGAACCTATCTCATAGGCCTAGGAGGAAAAAATTAGCATCCTTAAAGAGGGCTCCAGTGGAGTGAGGGAGACATTTATTAAGTCAATCTTACTCAAAGGAAGACATTTTTACATTTTATGAAACTTTGGATTCCTTTAAGTTCTGATTAAATGGGGCATAAAACGTTGCAGGACTGGGAGAGGTGATCAGGTCAACATTTGGTGCCTTGAGATGAATTACTTCTCTCTCCCAATGTGGCTAGTCCATGATTCAAATAATTGATGCTCATTTAATATTCCTTTGTCATTGTGATAAGCGGAAATTCCTTTATTTTTCTTTCAGAAATTCAAGGTTGTATCCCACAAGCACAAGCCAGGAGTAATAGAGAACTTTCATTATTTTATTCATAGTGCAAGGAGGAATACACACAAACCCCCCCCCACACACACACATTAATCGAGAGGCCCCAACTCAACTCACAACTGGGATCTGGATACTTGATGGCTGTTTAATAGGGAGTAGCCAGCGTCCTCTCCCAACATGTCCCTGTAAAATACACTGTCCACCATAGGAAGAGGTTTGAACCTCACTGATCAGGACAGGTAAGTCCACAGCAAGCGCTCTGCCCTTCCTGGGGCTCTCTCATATTTCCAGTGGGTTGTCTTTATCTTCATATTCAAGAGTGATTGAAGACTTCGGTGTCCTGGGCACTGTGTTCTGTTCTTGAAGGGCATTGTCCATCGTAGCACAGACAAAACATTGGCACAAAGCTCTCTCAAATTCTTGTATTGTTCATTTGTAGGAACTTTGAAAGGACTTTATTTGGGCCACAGGTGTAGTCCACTAAAGCAGGACAGATTCCATACCGGATGTGTTTGCTCTGCTCTTTTTGGTCTGTTTGCTGCCTTGTCCGACTGCTCTGTTATCTTCAGTAAGATTTGAAAACTATATGGAAGATTGAGCTGTGACTCCAATGATCTCAGGGAGCATGACAGCCATGATGGTGGTCCTATGGGAAACATTTGCCAACAATCAAGTGACTCAGGCCTGGATGCAGTGCCAAGGTCCTCCAAAAGGCACTCGGGCTGCATGCCGGAGGAGACTTACTTCAGGGGTATCACACATTTCTCATGGAATGGAGAGCTGATTCCAACCAGCCACCTCAGCCTTGCTAACTGCTGACTTCTGACTTTCTCTAAATGAGAAACGTGAAGGTGTGTGTCTATGAGGGACAGTCATGAGCATTTTTCAGTGGCTAACTTGCAATTCAGTACTTCCTTTGTGTTGGGGTGTTTCATAATACCAACTTATGGTTTGAATGTGCTGGAGCCTTCCCTAGGTTAGTGTACATTTATTCACACATTATGAAAAAAAAATCAATGTGAAGGAAATGAAGGGACTCAGTGTGGTCATTATACCCTTCAGAATAAACACTGTGTAGCCATTGTCTCATTTTGTGCTGTTCGCATCTGTGAAATTAGCTAATCCCTGGAGCATAGCCTATCAATATTAACAATTATCAGTTGTTAGTATCATTCCATCTCTAGTTCATAGCTAGCCACCTCTTGTAGCTTTTCTTATTATAGACTGAGGAATTGATTAATGAGACATAAAATGTGGTATCAGCTTGCAGCTACTTGAAACCCTATCCACCCAAGTCCGTCTTTGGATCTCTGAGAGGTGGGCTGTCGTGTTAACCAGGTTAGATGTACTGCAGTTGCTCCTTATGCAGGCTGTTGAGAGGTTTGGGTGATAAGAGGCTCCATTCCAGGGCCATTCGTCATGTTTCTCGATAAAGGCTAACAACAGTTCACTGTGGACTTCCCTGCTCTCTCCACCCAACCCTTGTCAACAGGGAAACTTGTCAGAGGAGTGAACTCAGTATTGTTTCGTCCTTATTTAGTAAGTGAGTTGAGCTATGGATGGCTTGAGCTCTGCTTCTATTTGCAGCTACATGTAGAGCCAGCTTGCCTGGCCTGGCCTGATGGATCTCCTTATAGAGTACAGGGGGACGAAGGACAGATTAGGAGAATGACCTTTGTCCCACTGGTGGGCGGACTTTCTGCTTGATAATCTGGTATTAGGCACTGGATAGATATTTTTGGGAAGGGGCATGTGTTCCTTCTTTTTCTCTTGCCAGTGATATGACACCAGTTCTAGGAGAAGCAAACTCATATGCTCTGAGGTGGATGTTTATAATATTTATATCCACGACATCTGTGTAGAGAACTGTACCTTTTTCTGATATTGTTCGCATTTTCTTCTACACAAAGAAAACATGATCTGGGGGATTATGAACAATGTTTCAGCATTCCTTTTTAGGAGACACTACATTAAAGTTCTAAGAAGCCACACCCAAAAGATCCAAGTCCCAACTGGGGCTGTCATCTTAAATCCAACCAGCGTACTAGAAATAGTTAAATGAAATATATGTTTGCTTATGTGTCAGAAGTTTTCTTGACGAAGAATCCATATTGGAGAGTGCCAATTTTAACCTCCTTGTTGGACCACACCTTACCATGTTGCAAGAGAAGAAAAAATAGGGATGAAAGGAACAGCCCAGAGCTAGTCCGAGAACAGACACTGTACTGCCGCACAAAGACTACCTGCTTTATGTGGAAGAGAAAGCAAAATTAATCTTTAGGCTGGACTGCATAATGTAAGCCAGCATATGAATGGGGCAATGCCAGTTTAAGGACAATGAATTCACATGGGTGATTAAGTTTTGTTCGTGTAGATGGTGGCAACATGTTAGACACAGCGAGAAGGGACGGAAGCAGTGCCGACAGTCTGTGGCCCCAAACAGGTCACTTCCATATGCTTGCTCGTGCTGACAGCTTTGGCAGCCTGAGTCCCAACTCCTTCGCAGCCACTTCCATATGGCAGCCACAGATTGAGAGCTTGCCTTTTCTGAGACTCTTGGAGACTCACTTGGTATTCTATCGTGCTGGATGTTTGTGATCAGCCATTCTTGCTTTTATTGCGTAAATAAGATTAGGATATTAATTCATCTGCTCTCTCCAAAGCAGACAATAATGGATCCTGACAGTCTTATATTTCAATTTTGTAAATTAGTTTAATATATTTAAAGCTGATAAGAAAAAGGACTAGGCTCCCATCTCTGCTCCGAGATCCTTGGGGGTCTAAGTGTGAAAGATACTGCTGCTCTTACAAACTCATTGTATGGTGTGGAGCTGGGAAATAGGAACTTTGGCCCGGACTGTATGGTGTCAGGGTACTGGTTCTCGAAGCTGAACTGGACAGTGTTATATTTATTGGAGAGCTTGGTTATGTAATTAGCAAAATGAGCAGAGCATTTGTCTGAGTGATGATCAGTGTCAGTATTGCTGGGGACATGTTTATTTGCCACTAGGCTTTTGTTTTCAGACCCTGAATAAATAGAGTGTCACCTCTCATTTGGCCAACTTAATGGGCAGTGGTCATTATTTACATATCAGCAGAGAAGATGACAACATCTAAATTATAAATAACAGGATGCAAAGCATAGAACACTTGTCATGGAAGACTTTCCTCTTAGGAAGGGATAAACAGATTTCAAAGAAGCATGTGTGCACTCTCAGGCATAAGAAATTCATGGGAAGACGGTTGTCTCTCCCAATAAAGCTTTAAAGCACAGCCAGAACACTAACACATCACTGAACACGTAACTTACGGAAAAAAGGAAACAGAACACTGGAGAATTAGTCAACATGAAGTTGGTGAGTCAAAAGTACAAGAACAAAATTTGAAAAATAAGAACCTAAAATAACAACAAAACTCCCCAAAGCTGCACTCTTGTAATTCAGGACTGGAAGGGAGGAAAATCAACATTAGCACCTTTTCTTGGCCAGCACTCTAGGTTTCTCTTTCCTCCGCTCTTGAGACCTGTGGAAGTGCTCTGGCTTTCTGGGAAGCAGGGAACAGTATGGTGGTCACCAGCATTTCCTGGGTTAAAATAGCCACACATAGGAAACACCAGTCCAGGTGAAATGGTAATAAAGTTTTGTGCTGACACACAATCTTAGAGACACAACGCGCTTGATGGTGAATTCAAACTTATAAAGAGAAGGCCCTGGACATCAATCCCCCCCCTGTTGCTTACTAAAATAATTGAGTCCTCTCAGAAGAAACTGATGCCTAGAGCCATGACAATTTCATCAAGTCCATTTCACACCTTCTGTCAATGTCTACATATACCTCTGTCTGTACTGTTGAGGGCCCCAGAGCCATGTGACAAGCATGTATCCCTTTAGGGGTAAGAAACTCTCTGGTCTTAACAGATTTCAAGTTGGATATCACTTCATGGTTTGGGTTCATTTCAAACTAAAATACGATTTTCTTAGAGACCACTACCTACTGTGAAAACAGATGCCTGCACCTGACTGTCTGTGTGTACCATTTATTTTTACCTTACAAGGAGACTAATTAAAACTGGATCATACCTCTCTCGGGCCTGAAATGTTGTGAACAACAGCACCCCAATACAGTTTGTGGAACACTGTGTAAAATGCGCAACAAATCAGTTGCTGAAACCTTTGTTTTGAGGCACACATATGTGTGGAACCTGGATGGCAGGTAACAGCTCCTCTTGAAAGCAATTAGTCTTATGAAGCCATGGGACGGAGTGGTGCTGAGACACTGCCTGCAGCCCTTTCTTGTGAGCTTGTGACACTGTGTTTTTTAATGAGCCTACAGCTTGCCATTACTGTCCTTTGGACTTGGGAGGAGTAGAATTCTCTTCTCCCTTTGGGCACTTGTGAGTGTGAGGCACGCTGAGACAGTTGTTCTGAGAGCTAATGAGCTGAGAGAAGAGAAACATCATCAGTGTAGCACCCGGGGCGGACCAACTTTCTTCCCTGATCAAATAAATCTTCAGGATTGATGCTCTGTACCCACAGAAGATGAGTCCTTTGTCTCTTAATTGTTTAGGCAAAAATGTTTTGGGTGAGCAGCTATTGAACTGCAGGCCACAAGACACAGAAACAGAGGAGTAGCCACCAGATAGTCATCCCTCCACCATCTGTTGTGGCAGAATCCCTTGCTCCCCACAGAGCCCTGAGACTGTGGCTCACAACCACTCCCTGCTTTGGAGATTTCTCCCAACAAGGCGACGGGCAAAAATTCTCCCTACACTGAACTCTCATGGCCTTCCTTGGAGTTCAGACCTCCTCACTCAGCCTGTCCATCCTCTGCTTGTCACGTTTGACAGAACTTATTGAAGCCAAGGCTCTGGTCTTTTTCTTATAAGCATGGGATTTAGAGAGAAAGCAGATATTCCATTTCTTTTTGTGGTATGGACTGCTTAGGTAAATTACTGGCAAGAAATCAGTTCATGATGTGCTTGTTGGAGGCCTCTCTAGGTTAGCTCAGCTCCCCGTTTCTCATTTCAATATGAAAACCGTCATTGCAACTATTTCTCTTTGAACTGTATGAGGGGAGAAGCCTGAAACTTTGACGGCTGGTGGCAGTTTATGTAACTTGTTCTATTACTGTTGGTAGAATGTGCAGAAACATGGGGGGGGGGGCGCGACCCTCTGAATCTGTAATACACATACATATAAATGTGTGTGCATATTTATGTGTCTATATATTTAACAGCGGCAAAGGTTAGAAATTGCGTCACACGGGAACTGGGAGGGACTGGGACTTCCCTCTGGCTGCTCCAGGTTCTCACCCACCCCGTGGAAGAGTAAAGCGCCCATTTCCCCACCCTCCCTCAATGGATCCAGCCCTGCTTTACCCCCAACGCCCCCCTTCCTACGCTCTCTCCTGTCTTCAGCACCATGTCCTCTCCTTCCCTGGGCTTTCCCATAGTCCCACCCAAGTGAGGCCTGTTTGTCCAGCTGCTCTCTCTATCCCCCTTGTCCTTTGGAGTCCAGCTGCAGGGGCTCTTCCAGGACACACCCCCCAGTCATCACTGCCTCTTCTCCTGGACCCCTTGCATCATCTGACTCATGGCTGGTGGCAACCCCCACATAACACAGTCCATCTGGGCTAAGGGGGGCCTCTGGGTACCCCTGACCTCTGCAGTGATCCTGCCTTCTGTAGGTGAAACTGAATGGTTGCAGTTACTGCTCTCCCAGGACACAGGCAATATGGAGGTCCAAGACCAGCACCCTAAGGAATCCAGCACCCTCTTTCTTACTCCTCCATACAGAAGCAACCACGGGGATGTTTCCTGGCTTCCCCTCTGGGGGTGGGGCCAGGAGGAGGGTCAGGAGGGTCCCAGAGGGGTGCTCTTTTCTTATCCCATCTCACACCCAGGGAGACGAGAGCCTACAGAAAGCCACTTCCTAGACAGCTTCCATGAGAGTGAGGGCCCTTTGTCCCAAGGCTCAGGGACACCCCCATCTCTCTACTACCCTATGTCTTAAGGAAACAAAGACATAAATGCATATTAGCACACCTATGACACACACGTGAGTGGATTTGTATTTTAGTCTTTCTGGTCGTTTAAAAGATTTATAGACGCTGTTAAAAACCAACATAGACTGAATGTACGTCCTTTAATGAAAAGGAAATGGGCTGTGACAAGCCCTTCCTGTAACTTAGAGCCCCCCATGCTGTTGTGACATTCATGTTCCCATCGAGCTTTAAAGTACTTTCTCATGTTTTGCTTTTTTCCCATTATAATTGCTCTCTATGCATATGTAACAAAGCCACATATGAAAAACTCAAAAGGCACGGACCAGGAAACCCTGGGCATAGGATCAGAGGTAAAAGGGGAAGCAGGGACTCACAGGTCTGGAGCCCCCAAGACTCAGCCCAGCCATGGGCTCTGGGAGCCAGCGGTGAGTTCCTTGCCATCCCAGCTCAGGGGCAGGCAAGAGTAAGGTGAGCAGCTGTCCCAGATTAGAATGGAGACTCCTGTGTTCTGGGAAAATCTTTAGTCTCAAGTAAACTGGGGCAGTCTGTCACTCTGCTAGAGACCCCCAAACAGGCTGTCCATGGATACTAAAGGCAGGGAGTGTTTTCAGTGTACTCTGTCCCCATTGGCCGTTGCTGGGTTTCCTTACCCCTGACCATGACCATGACCACGAAGAGGTTAATGTTTACCCTCAGGGAAGGGCTCCTTGCAGTTCTGTCAATACATCTGGAATGCTGCTCCTGAAATCCTATCCTCCCCTCCTCTACTCAGGGCTATGTGCTGTTCGGAAAGTATGCAAGAACTGAGAGGTATGTGACATGTGCGCATGCTGTACCCTTGGTGCTGAGAGCCCAAGGTCAGTACTGCCCGCCTCAGTGTGGGGCCATACAAATGTTGTAGATCATGGAGTCAGAGTCAGGCGTGCTACAGACGCAGGAGCCAGTAGGGGTGTGTGTGTGTGTACACGTGTGTGGGATCTGATTGTGAGTTTTGTGGTACAGGCACTAGGGATCTAAAAGGCCTAGGGGCAGAATAGCTGCCTTAAAACAAAACAAAACAAAACCAACCAGGTGGTAGTGGCACATGCCTTTAATCCCAGTACTCAATTGAAGACAGGAGGACCTCTGAGTTCGAGGCCAGCCTGGTCTACAGAGTGAGTTCCAGGACAGCCAGGGCTACACAGAGAAACCCTATTTCAACAAAACACAAAAACAGAAAAAGAAAATAAACTTTTTTTAAAAAAAATTTAAATACATTCCATGTGTTGAATCGTTTTTTGTAAACATGGATAAAATGTTTGTGGTCCTTTTGAATATTAAAACAAACAAACAAAAAACCAAAATTAAATAGAAAATATATACAAACCCAGAACTGGCAACAGATAAAGGTGAGCTGAGGAGTCCAGGGCTACCAGCCTGGTCATTCCTTTACCACTTTTCCTTTCCAGGGTTAGGAAACCCTCAGACTTCCCACTTTGTGGTAGCCAAATGTTTTACAGCCTTAGGCAAGCCTTACAGAGATACATGTATGCTGTGGTGTCCCTTGATGATCTGTAGAGTGTTTAAGGCATTGCTAAGCACAGTGTCATGGATACAGATGATATGTTCCTAAGTGTGTGTACACACAGGCATGCGTGTACACAGACATGTATGTATGTGTGCTCATCCACACATACCACGGAATACTGGTTACCAGTGTTGTGTAGGTGCATTCCTTCACAGTGAGATTTCGGTCAGCTCACATTCTCTATCCCTGTTCCTATTTCTCCTTCTCTCGGAAGGTTTGAGGCACCTGAGAGGGAGCCAAGATTGATGCTGACAGTCAAGGCCTTTGAGCTATGCTGCTATTTTCTTCCATCATGTCCAAGACACAAAAGGTCCTTTAAAGTCCTGTGCCTCTCTTTCCCTTTGGAGTGAGGTGGAAGGTGTGCTTTTTCCTTTTACTGGGGCAGCCACTTCCTTGAAGCAGGCTGGGTCCTCACTTCTGATTTCTGTAGACACTGGGTTGGAACTCCAAGCTATAAGGATCATACTGTAGGGACCTGAGGGTGAGGAAGTGGCTTACCCATCTTGGTCATTGTGCTGAAACATCTTTGGCTCCCAAACACCATTGGTGTTTGTTTATTCATTCCCGCAAGGATAGCCACATGTTTGCTGTGACCAGATACAGGGGTGGATGTCGGACACTCTGCTGAGCAGGGTGTCATGACACTGTCCATACAGCATGACACTTAGTCATGCAGAATCTGGTGCAAACTGCTTGGTTGCACATCTGGTCACTATCAATCGCCACTGTGTGACTTTGAACAAGGCATTTAACGTTTCTGGGCCCTACTTTTGCTATCTGTACAGGGAAGACAATGGCATTTACCATACGTTCCTGCGGCTACTACAGATAAACCATGCAACCTGCCACACTCAGGTCGACTTACAGTCGGCCAGGTACCCATTGTAACAGCAAAACATCATTTCTCACAATCACAACAGGTAATGTGAGTTATACTAAAAACCTGAAATTCATTTTAGTGACTTAAGTCGTTCCAGTCCTTTGGTCAAAACAAATCCAAGATGGAAATACAATGGCCATTTAGAAGGGAGAGTATATTATCGGACAAAAGTTGTATATTAGCTCCAATTGACGGGACTGCGTTAGCAGGGGTCTGGCTACCCTCCTCTCAGCGGGAATGGCAGGCGTTTTGTGCACTACCACTTGGTGTTGTTTTGGTCTGTCCTTCTGACATGGGCTTGGGAGCTACTCTTTTAAATTCCCATTTTGCTGTAGCCTGCTCAGTGTTGCCCTGGAAGGTAAGGCAACTCTTGTTCAGAGTGGTTTCCTTGTCAATTTCCTAAAAAGGGAAGGTAAAGAGAAACGATCTAAATCAGGGCTAAAAGAGCCCTGGGTTCCATCGGGCCAGGGGTGGGTGAGTGGGACTCAGTTTCGATGGTGTGCTTCCAGAATAAAGCATTTGCAGGTGATAGTTCTTTTTCTTCTTCTTTTATAATGAAATGTGATTTCAAAATAGAGTTACACTCCTGGAGCAGTCCAACACCAAAACTATCCACAGAGCTGCAAACTGAAGAGTGTTAATGGAGAGCCAGTTACAACGGCATTTGAAGGCAGGTCTTCTGACTATAAAAGATTAAATATCTAGTCATCAAATGTATATTTCTTCCTAGTTTCAAAAGAAATGATCTTGAGGAGATTAGCTCTATTTTTTAATTCCTTGTCTGCCCACTTTTTTTATTGTTTGTAAGATGGGGTGTTATGTAGCCCAGACTGGCCTTAAACCTTTGTTGTGGCTGAAGATGACTCTGACCTCCTCCTGCCTTTAATTCTCTAGTGCCCAGATGGCAAGCATGTACTGTCATAGCCACCTATGCCTGTTCTTTGAATGTCCTGTCATCCAGGGCCCATGATATGGAAGGTATCAAATCTATTTCTAGGCTTCGAGTCCTGGTTTGATTAAAGATGACTGCACCGCCCTCCACGACAGTATCACTGTTGTCTCAGATGAGATTCTGTGTCAGTTGATACAACTGAGGTACCAGGCAACATCCTAGCCATTACTGAGTGCCAGGCATGTTGAGTAGTGTTTCTTTAGATTGTGTTACCTAATGTCACCCCAAACCCTGCTGAGTGATGTTTAATTCCCTGTCCCCCTTCCACTCCTGAGACAAGGGACAGTGTCCTCACCAAGTGTTGTCCAATACTGTGATCCTTCAGGCACAGTTCCAGGGAACCCCAGACAGTGAGAGGCCTTAGAGCAAGTAAGAGCTGGGGGGAGGGAAGGGATGTGAGAACTGTCACCCTGGAGGTTAGATCCTGGGGGGCCAAGGAAAGGCAGAGGCCTCAGGAATGTGTATAGGCTCCATAACTGCTGTTCTTAGAGCACCTTAGGGTGTCTACCTCCAAAGCTCTGCCTGGCCTCCAAATTCGAGCTGAGAAGTGATACTCTCCTCAAACCCTGCATCACCTGTTCGAAAAAAAGACAATTTTGAGACTGGACACATGCTGTTTATGTAGTCTCAAGACAAGCCCAGGAAGACATTTGGTCAGTGATTAGGAAGACAGGGTCTACACAGGAACCAAACATACAGAAGCCTTTTGAATCCATGATCCCTCACATGGAAAGTGTGAGGAGTGATGGGGGGGGAGGGAAGGAGGTGGTGCTGAGCTTCAAGGGATGTCCTGGGAGCCATAACAGGACGGAGAGCCCAGAACCCCCCAGCAGAGTCAGAGGAGGGAGATCCTAAGAGGGGAGAAAGACTGGATTGACTTGGAGCAGGCCTCCCATTTCTCTGATAAAGTACTGCTAGATTTGTAGTGTGTTTGTGTGAGCAGAAGCTAGGGTCTGTAGGACCAGGACCTCTGGGGCAAGGTTGGAAGGGTGTTAGGGAGAGCAGAGAGAGCCCCCCCCCACCCCAACCAGAGAGGCTCAGGGCACTGTGGGTACTGCCTGTTAACCGCACTTCTGGAGAGTGAAGGATGAGCTACATACATTGCCGAGCACTGAATTCCGAGAACACATGAAAAAGGCAGAGGGTGGCTGCCTAGGGCTCTTTCTCATTGGACGTGTCAACTAACAGGTTTCATGGTCAGCTGTGTGATCTAAGTAGAACCAAAGCCAAGAGAGCATCCCGGAAGTGTGACCCCGGTGGCACCGCCACAGGAGGATAGCTTCTTCTTTGGTGTTTTATTGAGTACAGTCACTTCAGGATTAGGTTGGGATTTGAGAAATTATAAAGGAAATAAATAATTACCCAACACAATTTGTAGTTCATTATAATCTAAGAAAAAACAAAATGGCACACATCTATCCATGGTTAAGCTGACCAGCGAATCCCAAATGCGCTTTCTGTGAACACAATAAAGGGGAATCCTTCTACTGTTCCTCTGAAAACATATCCACATTTCAATCATAGTAAGGGTCGAAGGTCAACAGATGTGGAACACCTCTTCTCTCCCCCCACCCCCCGGAGCCAATCTCAAGTCAAGGCTCAAGTTAAGAAAATGGACTTAGGAGGTAAGAGAGCAGGAACCCTGTCCTGAAAGTCCGTGGATTCTGAATTAGAGCTGACTGGAACGTCTGCAGGTCCGAAAATGCCTGAAGCCTGCACAGCACACCACCAGCCAAGACCAGAGTGTGCAGAAGGCAGGGAGGGGAGGAGGAGGAGGAGGTGAGAGGGAGAGAGAAGCAGGAGGATGAACAAGGAACAAAGGAAATAAATCTCAGCCTAATTCTTATTGGCTGAGGAGCCAGTACTCTAACCTCTAGGACTGACTTTAGTAACTGGAATACTTGGACATGTATATAAATATATATTATGTATTAATGTATATGTACGTATATTAAAAAGCAGGACTTTTAGATGTATGAAGCAGCCACAGAATGTAATAGTGGTCCATGACGTCTTAGGCACACTACATGACTGCCAAACACTGTAACCTGGGCCTGATACCCAGCTCGCCCCAGCAATGGGTGTTCTGCTTCACTGGGGTAAGCAGGCTCTGAGTCAGGTAGACTCTGAGCATCCGGGATTGAGGTGCTTGTGTTGCCTGCTTTAGGACAGACAGATCCAGGAACAAAGGGATTTGGACAGAAAGATACAAAGAGGAACGGAAAGGAGAAAGGTGGAGAAGCCAAAAAGAACAAGGAAGGGCAGAGGCAGCAGGAAAAGAGAGGTCGAGGGGCAGCTGTAGCACAGGGGCATCAGAGGTGAAGATGGCTGGGGTCCTCTCCCCAAACCATGGCTGCCCATGAGGTCAAGGGGATCTGTGTTCAGACATGGGCTTTGCGTCACAGATGACTCTAGATTGCCAAATGTGAGTCATGTCAATCGTCTTATATCCAACATGGATTAGAAAGAGTCTCTCTCTTTTTCTTTTCTATCAGAAACTTTAAAATCTACACTACTGTTAAAATATCATTTTGCTTGAAGTGATTTTAGGAATACTTTCAAAACACAATGTGCAGGTATAAGTTTTAACTTGGAATATGAAAACTTCAGAAGTTGTCTTTGAGGAAGAGTCACTGAATTTAAAGGGATCACTTTAAATTGGTCTTCACTGAGCACTTCAATTTTCTAGGAGGCCTTTCATGAGGCTGCCCAAGTCTCTGGTTTCCAGGTAGATTCTTCAGCATCGCTGTGTCCCTCCACCCCTCCTGGTCTCACAGAGACTAGGGAAGCGTTGCTTTACCAGTGGAGAGTCACATGGGACAGGGGGCTCATAGCAATCCAACTTGAGCCACAGTAGAGGGGCCACCAAGACTCTTTACCCATGGCCCTGGAAAGTTAAACCAGCACATCAGAACACATTTTAGGGAAAGCCAAAGTTTTTTTTTTTTTTTTTTTAATTTATTTTTTATTTTCTGTTGGGCATCTGAAAGACTGGTACCATTTCCGTTCCCAATCAAAGAGAAGCTTCAGGGGAATGATTAGTGCACAAATTGCATATTGTATAATTTGCATTCATAAGAAATATAAAGAGTCACATTAAAACTCTGTAGACTTCATCAGCAACTTAAAAATGTGGGCACTTTAAGATTGCCCTGAAGGTGTATGCCAATGTGTGAGGGATTTATTTCTTTGGTATAAATATTCATTTGAATTAAAGGCTTGGAATGTTTGTATCAGGCAACACACTGTCGTGTTTAAGCCAGGAAACTGTTGTATTTGTTGGGGTTTCTTTAGAGACTTTTATTTCCCACCAATTTTGGAACCAACCTAACAAATTAACGAATAGGAAGAAGTCTTGGACACTTGGAAAAATGGAGATCTTGGGAATGGAAGTGGGTTTGATCTTTTCTATGCTGGAGACCTGCTCTAGTGATGGCCTTGTGCAACCGAGTCACAGGTATCTGCACCTGTCTAAACCTGACAGGTGCCTCGCCACAGTAGGCTGTGAGACAGGAGGCACAGCTGTCCTCCCTCAGAAATACAGACATACCAAATAAAACACACGTTCATGGGGCCAAAACACAGCTCCGCTTGAGCAACGGCATGTTAAAGAAACTTAGCCATGTGTGTTATAAAATTCTTGTATTTAAAACAGAGTAAGCACTTTAATTCACACTCGTCTTGAGACATACACTCTAAAGTTTAAATGCTTAAAAACAAGGCAATAGGCATTTTTATTGTTGATAACAAACTACAGATTTGTCTAGTGGGAAAAAAAATTCATGAAATGTTTGACAAAAGGGCTGTGATAAGAGATAACACAGTATTCACTGTCTAGGGATGCGGTGGGAGAGACACAGCCTGTCCCTGAGCCCACAGATCTAGCTATGCGCACTGTGATTAGGGCTATAAACAATGGGTACTGTGTCAGCATGGGGGAATGTGAACAATAGGTCTTTTTCTGGAAGTATCTGTAGGAAGAACACACAAATCAGTCAACAAGGGAGCTGAAGTGATCCTGTATTCTCTCTAAAGACTATGTTCAGCAGAGCTTCTGCAAGACCGCCCATGTCCTTCCCACTGGGCTTCTTGTTTTCCTTCATTCACTATAGAATTTTTCCCAACTTGCACCTGGTTTGACCAGTAGTCAGCTGGCTTCTGAGGAGTCTCCCTATTTTTCGCCCTTCCATCCCACCCCAGATCCGAGAGACTCAGGACAGCTGCACAACTGTGCTTTCTTTGGTTATAAAAGCAAGCTTGTGACATCCTTCGCCAGAATCTGTTAAAAACAGAATTAATTAGAGTCAACTTAGCAACTCCTCGGGGCTTGTCCACGGAAGGCAGTGATGGCTGGGAAGGGGGTAAGAGTGACAGACAGGAGTACAAGAGTCTTCAGGAAGCCCATAGTCTAGTGTGGGGCGTGCCACCTGCGTGACAGCAAGGTGGGCTATCCCCAAGGTAGAAGGGGATGGGTATAATGTTTTAGAAAATCCTGCAGGGCCCTAATTCAGAGCGTTTTCGTGGCTGCTGGTGAGAGTGGAGGAGAAGGTAGCGCTTCAGGTGACAGGCAGAATAAGAACAAAGACACGTATGGCTTCATGGGTGGAATGATGTCCATCTCAGAGGAGGGGAAGGCGGGGTGGGGGAAGGCTAGAACAGACGGTCTTAGGGCTGGAAACAGGCCTCTGAAACTGACAGATAGAAGGAACCTTCCAGAGAGAAAGGTCCTCCAAGGCCACAGAGAGGCCTCAATTTTCCTAGATGACAGCACAGACACTCTTCAGCAGGGCTCACCTGAAGGGATGGTGCAGGAGTTCAAGAAGGGGTCCGGAAGTGGGAGGGGAAGTGGCTGTGCATGGGTTGTACCAGGCGCAAAGGAGGCATCATGGATCGATGTGGATGCCAGCAGGAGTGAGGGTCAGATGGCACCAACACTAGGAGAGACTGTCTTCCAGCATTTGACCTAGGTGTTGAGAAAGCCTTAGGCCAGAGGGTGGAAAGGGTGCTGCTGATTTATTTTCTCCTTCCTAATCGAGAAATATTTAGTCTAGAATAGCTGAGGAAGTGGTACTTGTCTGTTCTACCATTATCTTCTACTAAGGGTTAATTAACAAGCCTTTCTTAAAGTTCATCTCGGCAGCGTTCCCCAAGTCACTGGAATAACAGTATAAACACCACCACCACCACCACCACCAATGTAATATAAACAGCAGCGAAAGCTCCAATCTGCAAGAACTGCCAGGCAAGGGATTTCCTGGTTGGCCTGTTTCTGAGGGATGGTTGGGGGACAAGCAGTTTGTGTGTGAACAGCCGTGTGCTCCAGAGAAGCATGGCAGAGCTGCTAATGTGGACATGAGTGACAACGGTTACAGACAGCCAGCAACAGTCTGGAAAAGGAGCCCTGAGCTATCCTTGGCTCTGTCTCTTTGGGTACCGAGGGACCACGTGACTGCCAATGTAGTGTTGCTTTTGCCCCGATCCAGCTCTGGCTTATAGAACAAAATTTCCCGAGGTTCCATTGCTCTTGCTGGCTTCTCTTCCCACAAATCTTTCTGAGCAATGAAGAGCAATCAGAAGAAAAGAGAAGAGACTTGGCTGCTCTAGGGATGAACACATGTTGTGAGGAGCACTCTTTAAGTCCCCGGGACTGTCTGGAGGGGCCTTCAGATGAGCTCTGCATGGACCTTAGCCAGTGACCCCAGTACATTAGGCTCAGTGTCTTCCTGCAGGGTCTGCCTGTTTCTTATGTCTAACTTGAATCTTCTGCTGTCAGCCAGCTTACTCTCTACCTGTTATCTTCTTCCCAGAGACCAGATGTTCAAACCTTTGGCTCAAGCATAGGAATCTCTGGGGCTCTTGTCTAGGGCTGTGCTTACAGACGTGAATGTGGGTATGTGGGGCCTTCTCATTTAGTTTAAGAATGTTCATGCTTGTGTATGAATTTCTGCTCACATTGTTTTTATGTAGGTTTCCTGGCTCCTGGCCTGAGTCATCACATAAGGCTTGTAACTAGAAGCTTTCTCTCACGAAGCTAGTGAACACCACTCACCGATTACCAGGACAGAAGCAGCAACATGACAGGGTCTAGCTGCACTTGCATTGTTAAGACCTTGCTCCTTAGAAGATGTCCCAGTTCTCCTGGTCAGTCTCCTTGGAAGAGAATTCCTTACTTTGGGGTTCTCTTACTTCTGTATCACACAGATTTATACTTTTTTGTGATGTTACCAGATCTAACCTACAAAGGTAAAAGACAGGCCACCCGGGAGCTTGACCATGCAAGCGTGAATCAAGAAGCAACAAGCAGCATGTCCCAGAGTGACCAGGCTTCAGCATTTACATAAATGGGGCCAGTGAATGCTGGTCTTGTCAGTCACGGGCATTGGGCTTATGGCACCAGGAACAGCTGACTGACTGTTAATGCTGAAGGCTTGGCTACTGCATGTGAATACACTTTTACAGGACTTTCTTGTACATCTTCCCACCCCCAAAATCACAAATGGAGGCAGCTTACTGGGGTTGGGGGGACTCCGGGGGCACTGTATAACATTTCCTCATAGGAAACAAAATAGAACATGGTGCCATTTCGTGTAAAAGGGAGCACGGGAGGGACCATAGGTCTGTGCACTAAAAGTCCAGTAAAGTACTTGCTACAAAAATGATTAGCAATGACACCCAGCTTCTTCCTGCAAGTATCAGAGCAGCTGATTCTGTTCTTCGCTATGCTGTGTGATAGCCCCCAGTCATCGGCAATAGTAATTCTGAGTTTTCCACTGTTCCATGAGTGAGTCAAAAGACTGCTAACAAACTGGCTAACCATCCGTCCTCCAGCAGACCCGTGCCACCCGAGCCGCCTTAGTCAGTCAGCTGTTGTCAATTGTGCTCAGCTCCTTATCAGCTCATCCGAGGCCTGGTTTCTCTGCGGCAAAACTAGGTTAGATGTGGGGTGTGTCTCTTGTGTTCCTTTGATTATGCAAAGGATCTTTGTACAAAAATTAGAAACCTCCACTCCAATTTTCTGTGGCGAAATGTCTCCTGAAGTCACCATTCTATTAATTTCCTAAACTATCTTTGGCTTTTTTTTCTTAATGGGCATCACCTTTTTTTTTTTAAGGCTAACAGGGTATCTGTGTTTCTAACTCCCAACTCTCTATAGCTCCCAACTCTCTATAACTCTGGTTCCGGGGGTGAGGGGTGGGGGTCTGATACCTTCTCTGGCCTGTGTGCATATATGTGAGCAAGCAAACACTCATGCACATATCATATAAATAATTTTTTTTAAAAAAAAAAACAACAAACTTGAAACAAGGAAAGATAGTTTAACATGTCAGTGATTTTTTTTTTCCATTTTTAGCTGTCATTCCTTAACAGTCCTAAGACAATATCTTCAGAGTAACAGCACCGTGGGAGCTCCTAAGGGCACACGAACATTAAAGCACATGTTTCTCCACAAGTGAGCGATCTCTGCATGGACCCTGATGGCTGCATCTCAGGTCTAAGAACCAACACACAAGCAACACAAGCACAAAGCCAGGTACAGGGGAATAACAACCGCAGATAGGAGGGAAATTTGCAGGTCATGGACTGACAATGGCAATAGACAACGTATGAGAAGGACGGCCTACAGGAATGGGCCAGGCTGCCTTCTTAAGCACAGAGTCAGACTCTTACCCTTACCCAGCTTTGTGGAGCATCTCACACACAGGTTAACCCTCCCCTTGCTATGACTGCAGCTTTCCAAGGGCCTGACGGTTATGGTTTGACTCCAGAGAGGAGAGAGTAGTTTTCAAAAGACACCTCCTTGATCCCCACTCTGTAGCTTTGGTGCTTAAGTATTCATTCCTTGAGTTAGAGTTAGCAGTGAGTCACTTTGATGAAGGACAGGATTGGGTTGTGAACAGCCATCAAAGCAGTTCATGCAGCTTCGAATTATTTCAACAGAGAATACACATTAGGTTCGTGCTCACTACACCCTCACCACAGGAAATGACTTGGGAGAGCATTTCCTATGCCTGTGAGTGCCCACCGGTAAACACTTGAATCATCCTCTGCACACACGGAGGGCATGGAGGGTAGAGGTTGATTAAACACACCCTGTTTGGCCAATCAGGAGGTGGAAGAGAATAGAGAGAACTGAGGACTGATTTACAAAGATTTCTTTAGTTGAATTTTATCAAGCTAGACTGCTGTCAAACTTTACCTGTGAGTTTAGGCTGGGGGTGAGACTATACCACACAGTAGGGTAGAAAAATATACCTGTCTCCAGCTCCAATGGACCACAAGATACAACCAGCATGCTAAGGCAAGAGTTATGGGAAACAGACATATGGGATCAAGACCTAACTTCTTAATAAAAATATGAAACAACACAGATTAAAGCACAGACATACAGAGCGGTCCTCTATAGACTAACTTCATGCTGAAGAGAGAGGTAGAGTTAGATTATAAGATGTGTGTGTGTGTGTGTGTGTGTGTGTTGTGGGATGTGCTGTGTGTGATATGCATGTGTCTATGTGTAGGTGTGTGAATGTGTGTATGTGTGGTACGCCTCTGTGTGTGTGTAGTATGTGTGTGTGTGTGTGTGTGTGTGTGTGTGTGTGTGTGTAAGGCAATTATACTTAAGGCACAGTGCTGGACAGAAGCTCTCTGCTGCTGGGAACAGGGAGGTGATTTGCTGGGCTTAGAAAAATAGGGGTGGGGTCCTAAATTGAGAGAAGTGTAGTCGACCTACACACAACCAAACTGTGCACACGCATTGACTGAAGTCCCCTCCCTGGCTGGGAACATGGACTCAGAATCAGGAAATGAAACTGAAGCAAAGAATACTAAGTTTTGTCCTGTGACTTGGTGACTATGAACCACATCCTCACCACTGCCTCCAGGCTGAGAAGGTCACAGGGATTGTGGATCAGCCTCTGACCCGGTGCTAATTAGGAGTCAGAACCAGGCCACTTGCTTGGATGATGGACCCGGTATGTTCTGCTCCTTAAACTCGTGAGCCATCTCACACCTCCCATTCCTAGCATTGGCAACATTTCCACAGTGACCTGGACTTCCATGCACTCTGATAACATTTAAAATCATCAGCAAGCTCTGAGTGCCTGGGACAGGCCCTAGGTCCTGTGACTTCTCCAGTGTCTCCTGGAGCTGAGTGAATGTGGACCCCGAGTTTGCATTTCCCATGGAGATGGGCCCATGCCACCGGAACTGTGGTCACTTTTGAAGAAGGCCTCCTGATCTCTTCTGTCCTCTTCTCTACTACACTCCAGGTTTACGCTGGACACTTGTCCCCACTTACTTCAGGAAAGTTCTATGGTGACAACAGAGCAGAGCTCTTCTCCCCTCTTACTGTCTTCTTCCTTGTGTGAGACACCCTGGTGGCCTGCTGTTTCATGTGGCAAAGATTCCTTTGACACCTCCTTCATGGTGGACAGTTTCATTCTGCCATCCACATAAGTCCGGGCATGCTCAATTAACCTCCCATTGTGGTTTCTGCTGGCGACATGGCCTCCCTGGCCTTGTCAACACCAAGTCATGAGAACAGAGCAACTCCCTAACACAACAAGTTTCCTATAATTTGTCCAGTTTTCATTTGCTCAGTAGGCAGAGTGTACCCGGGATGCTCGGATACTTCCAGTGTGCTCTGAGCTTGTCAGCATGGCCTACAGCATGGCCTTTTGCCAGTGCCTGCTTTCTCTGTGGGTCTCTGGGCTTTTACATGTTTTCTTTCATCAGGAAGCTTGGAGCCAGGCAAAGAGGTCTTCCTGATTCTTGACCTGTCTCCTGCTGTGTGAAGGCAGTGAACAGTGGAAGTCTGTGGAGGAAGTCTTGGGCAGAGCGGTGGTCCTAGGACCTTTCAGTTATGATTTCTCTAGAAGAGTTCAGGCTTCCATAGCAACAACTTACTTAGGATAGTTAGCGGTATTAAACTTGGTATGACCTGTGGGAATAGTGTATATGTGCGTGCTCACAAACATACACACACAGTCACACAGATACATACACACAGAGGCACACATACATAAACAGTCACACACACACAGTCACACAGACACACACACAGAGGAACACATACATAAACAGTTACACACACACATACACAGTCAGACAGATACACACACAGTCACACAGATACACACACACAGCCACACAGCCACACATGCACATACATACACAGTCACACACACACACAGTCACACACACACAGTCACACA
>JADRCH010000244.1:2648550-2663803 GCA_019843965.1 Rhynchomys soricoides
CCACACACGCACATACATACACAGTCACACACACACACAGTCACACACACAGCCACACAGATACACACACACAATCACACAGATACACACACAGCCACACAGATACACACACACATAGTCACACACACAGTCACACAGCCACACACACACAATCACACAGCTACACACACAGTCACACAGATACACACACAGCCACACAGATACACACACACAGTCTCACACACACAGTCACACAGACACACACACACAGTCACACACACACACACAGTCACACACACAGTCACACAGATACACACACAGCCACACACACACACACACACACACACACACAGCACTTCCTTTTTCTATTTAGAAGTTGAAAACTCTTCCCAATCCCTGATCTAAAATAATAAATAACCACACTGTATCGTTGTTTAGGCTTGCCCCAACAATATTCCTTTCAGTCCCAGACCCAAAGTCTCACCATTAGTTTGTCATGGTCACATGACCTAGGTGAGTGACAGTTTTATTGGGCTATATCACTGAAGCTTGTGTAGCGAGTTGGCGTAACCTGAGGCACTCAAAAAACAGTTTTCATACGGAACATACTAGGTGCTTAAATAGACATGTATTAAATAAGAAGTGCTTCTTTAAGGCTTCCCGTTACTCTGAGTTCTGTTACCTCTGAGGCCCGTGCATTAGCAGCACAGTAAATTTCTTAAGGAGCCAAGTGCAAGGAGCTAAATTTGCACATTGATTTTTGTCTTCTGTGTGCAGTTGGAGGCTAATTTAGAACGATGGTGGGGATATTCTATTTTCAACTGGCTGAGGTTCAACAGGAACAGAATAAGACCCTGTTATAGGAAACTCTTTCACAGAGAAGCTTTGGCAAAGCTAAACCTAACTCCTTTCACCGTCTTCCAGGACAGCCTGGACACTGTTCTAGTGGGCAGCACCCCCGCCCAAGTGACAGGCTCCCTACAGCCCAGCCTGGGGAGTTTTCTGTACTTTATTTTCAACCATGTTAGCATTTCCCTGCTTTGAATTAAGGATGCAAAAAGGAAATATTTTATAATAGAATCAATAAGGGACATACAATTTAATTATGGTTTTAGTTTTAAGATCATAAACCTCCATTTTCTTAATTTCAGAGACATTTAATTATTTTGGGCACAGGACATTACTTCATTTAATTATTGTGATAACAGAAGCTTAGTAATACCATTTGATCCACTTAACAGGCATAATGAAAAGAGGGGCCACATAACAGTTCTATTTGGCGACCTATCAAGACCGGAGAGTTTTAAAGTTTTCTTTTTCTGGCTTTCTGTGCTCTCTCTTAGTCTCTCCCGACCATTACTCAATCCTCACCATGAATGATGCCAGGCTGGTCCTTAAAGCTGCCCCTACCAAGGAAGAGAACAAAGAGCTGACAGGAGTTTTAGCCTACAGACCAGGCCTTGAGAGTCAAGACCACCACGAGCCCTCTATGTTACTCGCCTTGGTGAGGCTTGGATTTGGTTAAGTCACCTCCAAAGTGTCTACTGTGGTTCCTATTGTTTCCTTTTCAGGACCAAGACTTTTGGGTGACAGTTGTGATGTTCTGAGCCCACCTGCAAGGCAAATCTAGAGGGCTGGGGCTCAGCTTCCAGGGCCCCTCTATGCCAAAGCAGTCTCTCTGGCCTGCTCAGCTCTGCTTGTATGGATGAAGGTACTCTTGGGACCAGCATGTCCCCTCATTGTCCCCTGAACTAGGGAAGGTCTGCCTTTGCTCTCTTCTCAGCTGTTTGTCCTACCCAGGTGGCTCTGTCTTTGCTTGTCCATTCCTCTCTCACTCAGCTATAGTTCCGGAATGCATCAGGAACTAGCCTCCTGATTACTCGCTGCATCCACCCGTCTGCTCCAATTCTAGATCCTTCCGGTTTCTTCTGTGAAGCCTCATTAACTTTGGGGGACAGACAGGATCTCCCGTCTCTGCTCTCACAGTGCTTGCCTCTACTCCTCTAGCACACAGCAAACTATTTAGAACTAACAGTGAGAACCCTAAGAGCAGACTGTGCCCTGTCAGTCAAGGCCTCTGTGGCCTTGAGCCAGCTGGTTAGGATCTGTTGCTTTCAGCTTGTCTAGAAGACAAATATTTCATAGTAAGGTTATTTGTGAAATCTACATGATGTAGTGAATCCAGAGTGCAATGTATTTCATATTTATCTCAGTGTCTACATAGGAGTTTTACACAGCCTATCAAATAAATAGAATGGAATACTTCGAAATTCTTCCTTTCAGTGAAATCTGTTGGCTTTAAGGGAGGCCTGAGCAGAGGCTACTCTTGGGTGTGTCCTGACTCTCAGGAAGCAGTTGTGGAACTGTCACCTTGGAAGGAGACAGTGACCCTCAACACCAGCCTTGTTTGGACTAACTCTGCAGACAGAACACTGCAAAGATGGCAATTTTATTGCATTTTCACAGAGAGATAAATACAGTAAAATACGGACTGACTTCCTTAACAACCTTCAGCCACTCTGCTTTCATGAGAAGGAATTTTTAGAAATGGGTGAGAGTCGTTACTAAATCACTGGTGGGAACAGCAGGAACCCCCCACCTTCACCGTGGACCCCACAAACCTTCCGCTGGCTTTCCACTTCAGTACAGGAAGCACTCATTAAGCAGGGTAAAGCTCAAAAAATATTGGTAGGTAGCCTATTTGAGCCCAACACTGGTCATTCATTGGACATTGACCCTGAATCTTTAGAGCCTCCCTTCCAGCATAAAAGCTGAAGAGAGCAGTTTGAAACTGGTCTGTCCTCTGCTGGGGGCTCTGGGATGCAGTGGGATGCAGGCTGGACACAACGGAGTGCATCGTCTGTGCAGCTCTGCAATCAGCAACCTAACCACGCCAACACACTAGCCCTGGAGACCTCCCCTTCTAGGCAGGCAAGAGGAACTCAGGGTATTATGGGATGCCGGGGCTTTGATTCAATGACTAAGGAGCACATTTATTTTAACCAGTGATGAGAAAACAAAACCAAAATTGAAATTTAGGTTGAATGTATAGATAATGAAACACATCTGTCTAATTGAAAATAAAATGTTCGTAAGAAGTCGTGGCTTGGCTTTTTTGTTCTTTCTCTACCCCCTCTACTCCCAATCACAATAAATCATCTCCAATTCCTTCTCTCTAACACATGAGGATACATTTCCAGGGACACGTCCTGGGGGGTGGAGTGTTCTCGGCGGGGGAGGAGGACAGCTGGCTGGAGACTGGGAACAAGGTCACAGTGTTCATCTCTGGGGACCACAGAAGAATGGAGAATTGGCTCTTTCATCTCCAGTCTCAGCTCTCCCTTTTGCTGCCCTGAGTCTCTGCTGTCCCCAAGTGGTCAGCTGGGCCATGTAGGTGACCCTGAGATGCTAAGGGGTAGGTAAAAGTTTCCTAAAGGGCTTCCTGTTGGGACTTGCAAGCCTGGACTCTTTAACCCTTCATTTATGGGACAGTCTGTGCATGGTGGCAGAAGGGTCAGTGAGCAGCTTTCAACCAGCAAGAGACTGAGGGTCAAAGGTTCTGGTCCCAGCAGCAGCAGCAGCAGTAGCAGCAGCAGGACAAGTGGGGACAAGGTTGAGACTAATGTCTGCCTCCTGTGGGCCACACAGTTGTCGCCATGGTGACCCTAGAGTTTTTTGGCTGCTTTGACTTCACAGAGAGACTGTCAGTTTCTGGTTGCAAAGACTCCCCTCCTACCTAGCTAGGCTCCCTGCTTATCACCGGAGTGTTTCTCCTGGGTGCATAATAGCTCAGACCCCCAGCCTTTAAAGAACTAAGATGAAAATGACAACAGATAGAAATATACACAGCATTTTGTATATGCTCTCTCCATGAAAGGTAGACATTCATCACCATTTGTGTCATCTTTGTTAATAATTTGTGAATTTGTTTAGAAAAACATAAAATTGGATTATTATTTTTTGGTGTCTATTTCCGACCTAAAGAAACTATGCTTTGTTCCCTGTATACTGGAAGAACCTCACAAGCTGCGGGCAAAGGTAAAGGGATGGAATTCCTTTTTTTGGCAGCCAGATAGATAATAACGCCCACTTAAGACACGAAATGGGACTTGGTAGCAGCATTTGCCACTGAGTCTTTCTAGAATATTATGATGGTCCACGTGACAAATGGTGCTTACCCATTTTCATCATGGAGAATAGAAGCCACCAGAGCTAGACATAGAGAAAAGTCCTGTGAAACCACCATGATAGGTTGACAGATGCACCTGTCAATAACTGTAAGCGTGAGTCCTCCCATATGGAAAGCATTTATCTCCATTGTTCAGAAATTATCAATCAAGTGATTGATTGCTTTCCCCGGAGAAGCAAGAGCACATGGGAAATGGGCCATAAGAACTTAACCTTGAGCAAAAGCTTAAATCTCTTAGAACTGTGGATCAGATGGAAGATCAGAGGGAGAAAGTGTGAAAACAACGGAGCAACCTCTGGCTTAGAAGGGTTAAATCATCAGATCCAATAACGGGATGACTGGAATGCTTTCAAAGCTGGGGATGGATGACTTCCCGAGGTTGGGGCAGCTTCTGGTGGATTGGAATAAGCACTGTTAGCTTGCCAGGGTGAATTCAGGAGCAGATGAGGGCTTGGGTTGGAGGGGCCTGCCTGTGTGGCCTAGAGTGAGAAGCCTCATTTGTCTGGCTTTCGGGCACACTGCCTGCAAAGATGAGGGATAGACTTACAGAATATATACCACCGTGATGGCCTCAGGAACTACAAATGAACCCTGCCTTCAAGGGGCGAGGGGACATCATACTCCATAGTTGGGATGGTTGCTAGGCATAGACACAGGGTGTGTAAGATCTGTGACAGAGACCTGCTACGTCTCAAATGAAGGTTGGATGAGGGTTTGAGCCCTGGCGCCCCTACAGGTCCCAGGCGATGGTTTAGCCGGTCACAAAAGCCAAAGAGGACAGGCAGGACCCTCACCACCTTCTCCCTTTCTCTCCAGCTCACCATGGGGAACAGGATGGCCTAGCACCAAATGTACGGTGGAGGTACAGAGGCTCGATTTATAGTCTAGAGTACACTTCACCCAACTGCGGAGGTTTGATAGTCAGGTGAAATGCATGACGGTTCTCAGTTTCAGTCTAGGCTCCAGAAGTGTTCTGTTTGGGTGGGTCTCTTGGTCCTTCTATGCAGTGTGATATCTCTACGGACAGGAAATCTCTCTTAGCCCATTTTTTCCTGTCTCCCCATCCTCCCTCCAGTCTAATCTTCTCTCCCTTTCCTCCCCTCCCCTCCCCTCCCTCCCTCTCCCTCCCTCTCTCTCTCCTCCCTGCCTTTTCATACCCAGCAGTGTCTTGTAATCTATTGACCATTCAACAAATATCCTCTAAATCAGTGGCTCTCAACCTTCCTAACTCTGCGACCTTTTAATACAGTTCCTCATGATGTAGTGATGACCCCTCCCCCAACCATACATTTTTCTGTTCCTATTTTGTAACTGTAATTTTGCTAGTGTTATAAATTGTAATGTAAACATCTGTTCTCCCATGGTCTTGGGCAACCCCTGTGAAACCACAGGTTGAGAACCACTGCTGTAAATTATAAATCACAAATGTCAACAAAACAAATGACAGCAGAAAACCAGGCAGGACCCCGATGACGACGACGACGATACGACAGAAGTTTCCGGCTGTGTGGGTGAGTGTGTCCTTTCTCCTCCTTATTAGGCCCGAGCCCTCCATTCATTGGCACTGACACTGATTTAGAAATCAGAAGGCTTTATATGTTTGGAATTAAATCAGAGGTCATAACAGCATTTGCAGAAGCAACTGTAAGCAGGACAGAAGCCCAGCAGCCTGGGCATGCTGGCTCTGAGGTTTCTGTGTCCAGGACAAGGCAGGACTGACTGCCTAGGGTGGGGTGGGAGGGAGTGGGGGAGAAGGGGGCGGGGGAAGCAAGGCTGTGTGCATGTGCCTGAGAGCTTGAACAAAGGAAGCAGGTCAGCAAAGGGGACAGACGACATCTTACCACCAATTTAACTGATCTGATCACATTTTGTTATTTCTTTGAATAAGGTTATTTTGACTTAGAAGCTCTGGCCTCTGAATTAAATAACTATTCAGAAATAAAGAAAATAGACCTTTTACCTGGACCAAGAGCCAGAGAGCAGAGACACTCTGTGGTTTATGTCACAAATTATTCCAGCAGCAGACTTTGGAAATCAAGGTCTAAAAGGCCTGCTAATCCTCTTTTCCATGCTGCCCCTGAAGCTGCCCCTGTAACTGTCAGTGGAGGAGAGTGCAGGGGAGGCACAGTCCACTTCTTGATGCTTGGCTGCCCTGTAGCTCAATGCCCTTTTATATTTGAGAGCATCATGGGCCATGTCTCAGGAAACCCTGGCTTAACTTGCAACAGACACATCTGGCTGCTGGGAGCCTCTCTGAGCCTCCCACTATCTGCTGTCCTTGGATCGCCTCCTCAGGAAATTGAGCTGGGAGCATGAGGTAACTCCACTTAACAAAGATCAGGAAAGGGGTGGGGGGAGGGTGTAGTGGAGGCTTTAGTGACTTGGTGTTAAAGATGGCTGCTCTGAGTTTGCTACTTCAGCTCTGCTGCTAACCAGCTGTACTTGGGACAGTCATTTCTGTCTTCCTGAACTACTGTTTCTTCACATATCAAGGGTGGAGAGTGGTCTCCCTCCTGTGTTTGCTGTGAAGATTAAGCTAGGGTGCTATTTTGGCTATTTATGTTTATTATGCATATTATGTATATTTATGTATATTTACTGACCTTTGCAGGTGTTTAACACACACACACAAATTCACCAGCACAGAGTTAGGATGTTATAAGTCCCAGCACCTTGGTTTTTCACTGGATTTTTCAGGATGGTTTTGCTCTCTTAACTACCTTTCACCCACTTAAATACCCAGAGTCTCCCTTCCTAGAACAAGCATAATTTCTACCTAAGTGAAGCCACATTAGTGAGTAAGGAACTTATCTCAGTGTTTTCACTCTCGCTAAAAAAAAAAAAAAAGGTTAAGCTGTCTAAGAACTTGAGACTCCAGTCTTCGTTTAAAATTTATTTCTAGACTTAAGATGGTCAGGTCACATTTATGGTCATGTTGAAGTCTAACTGTTGCACAAATTAGGAACTGGGGTAAAAGAAATTGGGATTTTCTAGAGATCACACAGCTCCAGAGCCAGAGGTCTGCCCTGGATTCTGTACCCCTCCTCTCAAATTCATAGTTTGGCTGACTCCCATGGAAAACCTAGTATGTGTTTCAGACCCAGCCTTAGAGAAGGGAGCAAGAAGCCAAGCTTATTACTAGTGTTGCATATTTCTCCCCTGGAAAAATCCACATCAGTTCTACCTCTAAGATGAAACAGAAATAGCTGTCACAGAGTTGCGTAAGTGTTGTGTATGTGTGGGGTATGCGTGTGCTCGAGCCTGCACGCATGTGCGTGTATGCGCAGATGTGCAAGCGTGTATATTACACACAGGTATATGATTTAAAAAGTCACTCCATGATCTGGTCAAAGAGGCTTTCTGTGGAGGTTCCTTGCTGTTTATCCTGCTATCTAAGCAAAATGGAATTTCTTGTAACTGAGGACAACAAATTAAAGTTTATTTTCCTTGTATTTTTGGTAGCTTACATTTGGAGAATTCTATCTGAAGTGAGGTGTCAGCCCACTCTGTGGGCACAGAATCACCTCGGCTAACTAAGGGCAGAGGTGCAGGGTTCACTGCAAATTTACAAAGCTGGCTTTAAGTTGGACACTTTAAAAAGCTAGTTGTCAATTTTTAGTGTGCACCAAACTCCTATGCCTTGTCTTAAAATAACGCTGTGACTTAATCAGATGTAGATGCTCAGGGTTCCCAGGGATTCTAGCAAAGGGCATTCCTATGTTTAGAAGACAGTTGTGCAATTTGCATACTTATTGGGGCCCTAACTATGGAGAACATCAAGGGCAGACAGGGCCCTTCGCAGGGCAGGCACATTAACTGTGTGCCAAGTTGATGGGCTTCTTACTTATTTGATATAAAAATAAATCCATGGCAGAATGTGCGACGGAAAATGCCCTCCGCCCCCAGGGAGGCAAGCTGACTTTTTTATGTTCTTGGGCAGGGGGATGAGGACTCATCTGGACTAGCTACATGATAGGTTCAATGAGGAACTCCAAATCCGAGGGCTCACACTTTGCTGCTCGCACTCTGCCAGGAAGGATCTCTATGATTTTTTTCCTCCTGTATGCATTCATTGCTTTTATCACTGCCAGCTGGCTGAAGCTGGCCTGAAGGGGCTTACTCCCTCTTGTGAAGAACTGAGAAGTACCTCCTATTTCCAGATTACTTCTGAACCTTGTCACCTTTGAAGAACCAGAAGCATGCTATACTGATGAGGCATTGAGGGTAGGTGGTAGGCAACATCCTCTGCTGCACAACCAGGGCACTGTGAGAGCCTGGGAAACTCTACCTCTTTGACCTCAGTTCCACCTCTGAGGCAGAATCAGATGTAGAGTCGAGAGGGTCTGCATAGAGAGGCAATGCAAACTGCTCTCGTGTGCCTGCCCTGACTTAGCTTCAGCTGGTGCTGGTGCACCTCGTCCACCTGATTTGCATTTCTCTGTCCTCACTATTAGGGGTCAGCTTAACCCCCCATCTTTGAGATTCTCTACTGCCAGCATCACAGTTTAATGCCATTTTATCCATCATGCAATGCTGTTTCATCGGATTCCTTGACATCAAACAGATTCTTGATACAATCGCCAACGTACTCCACTCTAGTTTGCTTTAAAATATTATGGCTGATACCAAAACTTTAATCCTTTGAAGCATCAAAGCCAAATGAAATGAGTTGTATTGGTGGTAGTTGATACAAAAGTCTTCATGTTTTTACTTTACAGAAAAGTCAGCCTAAAACTTTCTGAGGCTTTTGCAAGGTGAGGTCCTTTGCTGTCTATTTCATTTGGTGAGCCTTGGGATTATAAAGCATGGAGGAACCTCTCCTAAGAGTGGGCTACAAGTTCGAAGGAACAGGACGTTGGGGGAGGAACAGAAAGTTCAGGAGTGAGAAAACTGAAAGACATCCAGAGGCATGGGAGGTTTGTGAGTGCCAGTGACTGCAGAATGCTATTGGTGTGAGATAGGGGGACACAAGGACACACATGAGGGAGTCTATGTTGCCACGAGTAGAGATCTAGTTTTAAAGCCTTGTGCGGGTGTTTTCTAGGTTATCGTGAACAAGCATAAATTAGCAGAGAAGATGAGCTAGCCTCGGGCCTCAGATTCCAGGACAAGATAGAGTTTAAAGTCTGTCCTTGAGGAGCAAGGTCAGGGCTAATCCCTTCGGGTCAACCTGCCAAGGATGGAAGATCTCCATCTACTGGTTTTAGAAAAAACTGCAGGCACATGACCCTTGGTCTGAGGTAAGAAAAAAAAAAAAAAAGGTCTTTCAGGTCAGCTATTCACAGCTGACTAAGTGGTTGGGAAATCAGCAATGAAAAGTGTCACTTTGAGCCCTTGGCGTTCTACAGTGTGGAGCTGACAAGGAACAGACGATGTCAATGCATTCTGTAGTGTGCTCTATCTGGGAGAAGCCTGAGGAAATGGTGAGCGGTCCCCTGAGGCCCTAGCCTCTCTGGGATGAAGTCTCCTGATCTGTGTACCATTCCCATCAGCTCTCCTTTGACACTTGCCCTGGCTTACAACTGGTCCTAAGCTCTTGCTGTCCTGAGCCGCAGGCTCCTCTTCCTCCAGTCTCACCCGAAGACTCCTCCTTGACCTTTAAACCTTGACTTCTAATCCCTAAGGCTGAAGTGACAGAGGAAAAATAATGCCATAGTTTGGGCGCAGGTCTTTATAAAGAGGGTGTAGACACAGAGACTGGAGGGCAGGGACAGACGTATGGGGACATAAAGGAAGTCATCTGCAAGCCCAGGAAAGGCCTCAGAAGAAGCCTACCTGATCTTGGACTCTGGGCTCCCAGACCTCCATTGGCCCAGTCTAAGGCATTCCATTACCAACGCCCACTCAAACACACAGCTTGCAGGGAAGTTATTGAAGGCTTCTTCCCATACAGCCTGCCCAACTGTGCATCTCCTCCGAACTCCTTGCCAGATGCGCAGGCATTCTAGAAATGGTCTTTTACCACCTCCCCCACCTGCCAGTTCCCTAATCTGGAATAATCAAAATGGGTGGCCACGTGATCATTTCTGCTTCCAAGGCTGGGGCCAGGCTGCCTCATGGAGCAGTGTTCACAGTTGTGGGAACTGGAGCCAATTCTGGGTACCCCAAGACTTTCCCTACCTCTGGTCAGCTTCATGGCTAGTCCATACCTGCTCAGCTCATTGCAAACTACCTTGTGTGTGTATCATTTCTGCTTGCCTCCTCTGCTCAACACTTGACCCTTGACCTTATTTGGAGACTGTGGCGACATTGGCTTCTTCACTTACAAAGGCACTCTCTCTTTGGCCTCTGAAACCCTGTGTTTTCCATCCTTGGAACTGATTCCCAAATATGTGATTGCAGGGGTGGGTGGGTGGGAGGGAGTCTGGTTCAGATACAGCATTGCCAAGCCATCCCCAACACCAGAAAAAACAAACAAACAAACAAACAAAAAATTGTATTAAAAATGAACCTATATAGTGCAATTAGCTTCAGTGTACTCAATGCATAAAGGGTTTATTAATTAAGAAAAACCCCAAAATTATAATTTTATTCAAACCAGTGCTACTTCTCATGATGTTTGGTTATAAGAAGGCTCAGTGGAGCACATAGAGAAAAATTAATATCTAATAACAAAATCAAGATCATACAGGGACTCTTCTGTGTTACTAAACGCAGAAGTTGTACTACTGAATTGGGTTGGTTCTCATTCTGGGAGACTTCACAAAATAAAGACATTTTCTGGAGCTGGTAAAATCAGCGAGTTGGCTGAGCTAGAAGAGTATGACCACAATACCAATATTTCACACGAGTCAGAGGAGGGTCTCACAGTCGCAAATGCTTAATGCTTCCAAAATTCCCTTAAAATAGTACTTGGTGAAGATGACCGGTGTTCTCTCCATAGGACACTTCTGCAGCTATACTGATGCCTCGACCTATGCTCACCCCATATGTATTAGAGCTCTCAGTATAAGGGAGATCCTGAGGATGGCTACATCTGTGCTTCCAATACAGGTTGTATCTCCTTGTCTTACTGAGAACCCCAGTTCAGCTTGAGATATAGCTATAAGAACCAGGAATTACAAGCAGGCCTAATGAGAGCAATAGGTTACATCAACTGCTGTAGGGAGCCGCCTGAGCACCCACATTCGCCATTACAAGATGGCGCCTACATTCGGCCGAGGACAAGTTGTAAACAGGCTAGTGTGCATGCACCTGGTAATTTTCCACCTCAGAGTCTCAGCCTCTCTCGTGGCGGCATCTGGCCTGGTGTGCGGGAGCCAATGGGGAAGCTCCATGTCCCAGGCAAGCGCTGTGACCTATATAAGGGACGGGTGTTCTATTGTTCGGGGTCTCCACTCGTGGCAAGCTTATGCTCTCCCTCTCAAGATGCATTAAAGCTTTACTGCAGAAGGATCCTATGTGTGCCGCGTCGTTCTTGCTGGCGAGACCGTAGCGCGGGACAAACTGTGGTCAAAGTCATTGTTAGTTTTTGTTTTTTTAGGTAGCATAGCGTTTAAGGCGGAAGCCATTCAATAATTTTCATTGATGTGTCTGCTCTGTTTCTCTGTATCATAGTTCCAATGTCAATGTTACAGACCCATGGTCTGGAGTCACAACTGGCTGAATAAGGAAGAGAGAACATTTGAGATCAAGTTCAGAGGCAGGCTATGAACAAGTGTTAAAATGAAATAATCAATGAGTGAAATTGATGTCACAAGAATAAGTTCTGTGTTCAGATGGGAACCTATGAGATCAATACTACAAAGAGTACAGCAGTTTTAATGATATTATTAGTGACAACGGCTAAGTTTTATGTCCCATTTAATAGTTTACAAGTCAATTTAACTCGGATTGTTATTGTCAAAAAGTAACTTCAGGAAAATGGTGGGGTAGGTTTTAAAGGAAGTGGCAAAGGGTTGCTATGCAGAATTTATACATGACTCAACTTAAGGGTAAAGGCAAACAAACAACCCTAAATAATAATATAAGTCACAAATGAGCAACTGGCTTAAATAGATAGTTCTCAAAAGTGGCCACAAGGCAAGTGAAAGGATTTCCAAACATACCAGTCATTACAGACACAGAAATAAAGGCAACAGTGAGAAAGAAGTCACTTCATGGCAGTGAGAATGGTTAAGACAAAGGACAACAAGAGCTGGGAACAACATGGAGGCGAGGGAGCTAATATCATTAATGTAATTATCATCACATGCTTTTGTTGGGAATACATATTAGCCAACCATTGCAGAAGATATTATAAAGCCCCCCAATTACAAATAGGGCCACCAGGATTGCTTGGGTGGGGGGATGCTCATGTTTGAGCCTGACGAACGGCTCAAGTTTGAACCCATGGTGGAAGGAGAAAGGTCCTCTGACCTCTACATTTGTATCCTGGCAAACAAACTATGACATATGCACCCACATACACACACAATAAAATTTAAAAATAGAGTAATTGTGTGATCCAGTAATTCTTCTACTAGAAATGTACCCACAGGAATTAAAACATCTATTTCCACAAGGCATCCGCACCCTGCCTTCATTGTGGCACCAGTTACAATCACCACCAAATGATGAACAGATGAGGAACGTATGCTATATACACACTGGAGAAAAGACAGCATCTTCAACAACAGTGGTCATCAAGGTGCTGCATGTAGAAGAATGAAATTGAATCCTTATCTCTCCTTGCACAAAACTCAACTCTGAATCATAGAGCAGAAAGTTGAGAATAGCTTTGAACAGTAGAAAAGGGCTTTCTGGACAGAACCCTAGTAACACAGGCATTAAAACAAACAATTTGGGGCCTCATAAAACTAAAGTTTCTATATGTCGAAGGATACCATCATTCAAGCAAAGAGGTAGCCCTCTGGATGGGAAATAATCTGACAGAGGGTTAGTATGGAGAATACACAAAGAACTAAAAAAAAAAAAAGAAAAAAATCAACGAATGCTCATGTGGATGTGGAAGATGAACACTTGTGGGTTTGTTGTTGGAAGAGTAAACTGGAAATTGGTCTGAGGTTCCTGAAGAATCTAAAAGTAGTCCCACCATATGACCCAGCTACAGCACTCTAGGGTATACACCTATGGGATTTTATACTCTACTGTAGAGATACCTGCTTATCTAAGTTCGCTGTTGCTCTGCTCAGAATAGCTAGAAAATGAAAATAATCTAAATATTCACCAACTGATGAATGAATAGTGAAAGTGTGATATATTTACCCAAGGGGATATTATTCAGATATTCAGAAAAATGAAATTCGAGAGTAAATAGATGGAGCTGGAAACAATCATTCTGAGTTTGGTAAGCCAGGCCTAGAAAGACAAATGTCACATTTTCTCTCACTTGTGGGTATTAGCTTTGAATCTTCAGATGCCTGTGTTTTATTTGGAATACTCAAATTACTTAGGAGCCATGGGGAGGGGCTGTTAAGGAAGGAAGGACAGAACACAATAGTACACAGGGTTTAAAGGAAATAATGGAACAGGTTGAACTGGGGTGGGGTAGTGAGGTTGGGGTAGGGGAGGAAATATGGGGAGGGGTAACAAACATTAAAAACTTTTTGAGAAAGTCATATGGAAACCTATCACAATAGAAGTTCACACACACACACACACACACACACACACACTCACACACACACAGTTAAAATGGAGTTACCCTATAATGGGACAAACAATATACTGACCACATAACACCAGGTAATAAATAAAAAGCCCAGAGCCATGAATGAGACACTTCTTTTGGAATTGTTGGCCTGTGAGGTCCAACAGAACCCCAAACATTATAGGATATCACTAAAGCTTTTGGTTACCCTCCAGAAACTGATGGTAAGATCCTATTGCTGACGGCATCACATGCTTGAGTTATAGAACATGGGCAAATCAAGCTGGTAAACACCTGGAAGCTTATCCCTACTGGCTAGTCTTCATAGGGCAGGAAGATGCTGTACATGCTGCCAGAGGGGAAGTGCAGTCATTAACTTTACCCATTTGTGAGCCTTACAAACTACAATAATGACCAGCAAGACACACCCATTGATGCAATAGTGGCATGCCTGCCACGGGAGCAACCAACCATTCTAGGATTGGATTTAAATCTAGCTCCACAAGATGAGGCCCATATCTGAAATTACTGTTGGAGCCAAGGAACCTATGGTCAGATGGGTTCTATGTCCTAGGGAAGAACCTGCTATTGCTATTCTACTAAATACACATGGTGCTAAAGTGACTTCTAATGGCTATTGTAATCGTAGATTAATGCATCTTCAACCTTCACCTAAGAAGCTCCTATTTGCAGCAGATGGATTAACACAGAGACTCCACAACTGGCCAAGGGGCAGAGAATAGGGGACTAAAGAATTCTCAGCCTTAAATGAAACATGTATACCACACTCTTCCTCCCAAGGCTCCTGGATCATTGAGGATGAGTGAGAAGAAAGAACATAGGAGTCATAGGTGGTAGATGACTACAAGAACATTCTATAGCCTAGACTCACAGCTGCACATATGGACTCACAGTGGTTATGGCGACATGCACAACACCTAGACACACAGCGCACATATGGACTTACAAGGGTTATGATAGCATGCTCGGGACCCAAGTAAGTCCAAGCCAGACCAAACAGCATGGAGAGCAGAGGTGAGAGAGAAATGAATCCTATGCACATCTGAGGAGCTATTGGCAATTGTTAGTGCCTGGGAGAGAAATAGTCAGTCTTTTCTAGGAGTGTAGCCCCTGGTAAGTTCATCTAGCTCCAGTGGAAGGCTACACATCCAAAGAACTTCAGGTAGCACAAACTGGTCTTGATGGGCTTAAAACTAAACAAAGATGAATGGTTTGAGAAGAGGGCATAGATCTGGGAACAGTTGGAGGAAAGAGTGAATATGAGCAAAAGATACATGAAATTCTTAAAGAAATATTTATATATATACACATATGTACATACACATATATACATACATTTATAAATCCATATATATCCATATATACATACACACATACATACATATATACACATATACACATATACATATATACATACACACACACATACATACATATATACATATATACACATATACATATATACATACATA
>JADRCH010000244.1:2663813-2696925 GCA_019843965.1 Rhynchomys soricoides
ATATATACATATATACATACATACACACATACATACATATATACATACACATATACATATATACACATATACACATATACATACATATATATATGAAACAAATGTGATATTATTTGGCTACAAAACGAGATGAAATCCTGCTATGTGTAAGAGCAGAGATGGAACTAGAGGACACAGAGAGTCAAGTGTCACATGATCATGCTAATATGTGGAGGCCGAAACACTGCTCCCACAGAAATCAAGGTCCATCGGTGATCAGGAGGCTGGGAGTATGGGGGGAATGCACAAAGAATTGTGAATAGGCAGCGAGCTAGTGACAGAAGAGAGAGCTCTGGGGTCTTCCTGCACAGCCAGGTGTCCGCACAGATGACCACAAAGTACTGCACACATGCTGATGCTGGTTCTTTTCCTCTGCTGGGGGTGGACGAAGATGGAGTCAGTGTTCTCACTGTAGGGAAAGGCTAAGGTGTGACTAGGCAGACATGACAGACCTGGACATGACAGACCTGCTGATCCAGCTTTGAGTATGGCAATGTATACAAGTAAAAAATGCCGCCTTATATTCCAAAATAAATGCAGTTATTATGTGCGAACTGGGGTGAGTACAGTCCAATAAAAATATTACTAAAACATTTTAAAGAGTGGATCTTGAAAAACTCCGGCACTTTCATCTTCTTAGAGTTTTGGACAGAGTTAAGACAGTTTATTATGGGAATGTGGCTCTTTACTCTGTGACAGACGAAATAATGTCCAGTTTTTCCACTTTCAGCAAAACCATAACTTTCTGCATAATTGTGATCAAATGATACAATTGTACCTGAAGTTCCTCTCAAGTAAACTGTACATCACTAATTTAATTGGGTTGGAAGTTTTAAGATGAATGCTGTGAACTAGGAAGACAGATGAGCAGGAGATTCCAGTACTTTTGGCTTGTAACTGGACCATCTCTTCACCATGAGCAAGTCTCGAAACAACAGAGTGAGGACTAACAGCTCAGGGAGCCTCAGTGATCAAAGATACGGCCTGCTTGGTGTTTAGCCTGGGCACTTGCCTGTACCAGACAAATGGCCCAGGAAGACTGGGCATTCATGTCTCACAAAGAAGCTGTAAAAGGGTCTTCACCGAGTACAGGAGAAAATAAACCAACCCTTTAAGTACTTGTAAATTTTAGTCACAGTCCAGCCAAGTAAACCTTTAGGTTTTGTCTGATATGTTGAGAGACAGACCCAGAACTTGGCGCTTCCTATGCTAACAGCAACAAGGGGATTGCCAGACTCACCCAGCACATGGGTCACTTGGTCACAGGAATATACACCGTGCTTGGGAGAAACTGCAATTTTTAGTTGTTGGAAAAGACCACAACTTTTTTTTCTCACTATAAATGGCATGGAGATTTTAACAAATGAGGTTTTGTAATGATTTCTCTCTTTTGGCGCCATGCAAGTTCAGAAAAAGGCATTATGGAAGACTGGCTTTCGCTACAACATAACAAGGGAGAAGGGGAAAATATTGTGTCAGTTAAGGAATTCTGTCTGGTTTTGTGCTCATCCAGCCAGACACTAGATAGTAATAAGAAGCCTATGCTTAATTCGAGATGGAATATTTCACAGCTACGGGCTTGGAGACATATCCCCTGGCAGCGCAGATGGCAGAAAAATGCTTACTGATTCTTTTTTCAGATTCCATGTCATGCTGTGGGAAGATATGGCTGAAATAAATACATTTTATTTTGCTTTGTGACATTTTTCCATATGATTTAATTATAGAGAAGGGTACATAAGAGAGGTTTGTTATTAAGTGGGGCCCATTATATGCTTAAGAGCAAACTCACATCTTTTGTCTGGAGCACATTTTTAGAAAATAAATTGTGCACGCCATGTAAATAATATGACATTTGGTTGCAGTCAATTTGCTTGATGTGTTTTGCCCGAAGGAACAGGTGATCCAAAGTTTAATCTGCCCCTCGCCTGCCTATTTTTAATAACTTGGCGCAGTGAGCAGTTTGGGGATATCAATATACCAATTAACTAAATAATCCTTTCACTGATGCCGAAATAAAGGGTTGATTCTAATCTACATTTCTGTTGTTGCTCTTGTCGTTGTTGTTGGGCAGGGCAAATGGAACAGGCAAAGCAGTCAGAGCAGACAGCCTGGGAGAAGACAGAGCCACTGTTGTCCTGCCAGATGCACAGGAAAGCGGTACAGAATGCTCTCACATGCCCCTCGCAGAGCAGGGACACCCTGGGATCCACTCCAGCCACCGTGGGCAAGGTGCCCCCGTGTTACCCACACAGGCATTTCTTTTACATTTAGTTTGTGTTTCCATCGAATCAATGAGGTTTCTTCGTGAAACCAGTAAACGCTTCAAATAAGAAGACTTGTATTATATATTACAGCAGTCCCTCCATCCCCAGTCCATTCTGGACTTACCACAGTGTTTGTAACAGTAAGCTAATGGAGCGCTGATCCCCTGAAGCCCCCTCATCCTCTCTGCTTTCTCTTCCCTGTCCTTCAGTTAGTCTCCCAGTGAGTGCTTCCGCGCCCACTCTCCAGGGCTCTGCAGTGATGGCTGTGCCCTGTCTTTCCTATCAATTGGACTTTGCTGGCTAGCTTTATGTCAACTTGACACAAGCTAGAGCCACTTGAGAGGAGGGAATCTCAACGGAGATTGCTCAGTGGTTAGAAGCACTGACTGCTCTTCCAGGGGTCCTGAGTTCAATTCCCAGCAACCACATGGTGGCTCATAACCATCTGTAATGGGATCCGATGCCCCTTCTGGTGTGTCTGAAGACAGCTACAGTGTACTCACATACATTAAATAAATAAATAAATAAATAAGCCTTTTTTAAAAAAATGATCAAGCTGCAGGCAAGCCTTTAGGGTATTTTTTAAATTAGAGACTGATCTGGGAGAGCCTAGCCTACTGTGGGTGGTGCCATCCTTGGGCTGGAAGCCTTGGGTTCTACAAAAAAGCAGGTTGGGCAAGCCATGGGGAGCAAGCCAGTAAGCAGCACTCCTCCATGGCATCTGCATCAGCTCCTGCCTCCAGGTGTCTGCCTGAGTTCTTGATTTCGATGACGGACTGTGATGTGGAATTGTAAGCCAAATAAAACTTCTCCTCAAGTTGCTTTTGATCACAGTGTTTATCACAGCAATAGTCACCCTGACTAAGACATGGGACAAGCCTTGAAGCCTTCACTCTGAATCCCGCATAGGCAGCTGGGACACTTGTCCTCACCCTGGGGCCCAGAGACCAGGGACTGGACTTAGGGGCATGGCCAGCAGTCAAGGCAGAATCACACTGGGAAGTGAGAGGAGCTTCAAAAGACTGAGATGGCATGGTCGGTTCATAGGACACTTCTTCACTGGTTAGAGCAGGAGAGCAAAATAGCACCCGGAAGAAGCAGAAGTTGTGAGGACCAGGCTGCCACACTTGACTGAGACATTTGGAGGGATGAACAGAGCACAAACACTATTTTGTCACTGAGACCCAATTTTTGCCTCCCAGTTACCTTCTCTCTCGCAGTATGGCCCTAAGTGGTTTTATAAATGTGCAGTTGCATGTTTTCTTTTTCTGTAAAACCAAGCCTTTTTTATTTTTAAAATCTGGAGTTTTACAGTTAGGTGTGAGAACAGGTAAAGGAGAAGGAATTTTCCGAAACACTGGCCCTCTGGGAAGGGTGGTGTTATATTCACGGCAACTTGAAACCTAAGCCGTAGCATCTACTTAACGCTAAAATATAGTAGCATAGGTTTCAAAGAACTGCGCATGACTACAAATTCTGTTTTCCTTTGAAAATTTAGTTTTGTAATTATTTACTAACTCTTGCTTTTTACAATAAAAGCTACTGCTTACACCAAAGGGAATTAGGCTGAAGGCCCGCATCTATTTTGGTATAAACTCTCTTATAAAAATTAACATTTACTATGATACTAGAACATTTTATTTTTTGAGCTATCCAGTTCTAAATTTATAAACGGGAAAGTGAAGTTCACCATAACAGTAACTAGAAAGCACAGAGAGGAATATTTTTATACCAAGAAACCCCCAGCATTTAAAACTAGCTAAGAGAGAGCTGGCTAAGACGAGACAGTAGCTGGATTGCAAGAGGGTGTAGGCATGGCTGAAAATCCCTGGGTGGAAGTTTCGAGCTACACAGTGGCACGTGTGTCCAGGGCAGATCCATTTATTGCACAGGCAGGAGGCACAGGGTCCTTACTCCTCACGTCCCTTGTTTGAGTCACTCATGTGCTACATATGTGGCTGGAGTTGTGCCATTGTCTTAGGGAAACTTGGCCACGGCTGAGTTTGACGGGTAACCTTGCAGGCAGTGGATCTTGCCATGGTGCTGGCTCTGTGAAGCCCACCTGCTGGCTAACAAATCTCCATCACTTCTGAACCCTGAGTTTCAGAGTTTGTGTTAGAGAAATTCCTTCCCTGCTTTGATAGACTCTTGACTGCTGTTTAACTCAGGTTAGTGCTGGGATCTGGCCCTGGGCACCTTGCCTGGCTGATCCTGCTGCCTGGATCATAGCCTGGGATGCACGTTATCAACACAGGAGGCTTTGCCATATCAGGCTGAGCTTCAGATGGCATCCTGGATGTCTGTGGGCCAGACAGTGGGAGAGCCTTAGCTCTGGTAGCATGCATGACCTGAGGACCTAAGGAGGTTAGCACTGCCCACTCCTCTGGTCGCAGGTCTCTTCTCTTGTGGGACGAGAAAGAGCAGAAGAGGAGGGGATTGGTGGAAGCTGAGCAAGAGCTGAAAGTCCTGTGCTGTGGACTCAGGAGACTCGGCTTATCAGGAGGCATTTGACAGGAATTGGGTGACTGTACAAGTGGGAACAGAAGTCAGTGGCAGAACTTTGAAGATTTCCCATGGGACTTCAACACACATTTAAGATTGAGAACCACGGTCCTATTAAAGTCTGAATATATCTGGAGCCACACTGAAAATAAGGCCGGATTCTCAACATCATCCTTCACTTCTTCCCAACTGCCCCCCTACCCAGCAGAGGTTCCTTTTTGTAGGTCGCCACCTGCCAAGATGTTGCTTTCCTGTCTGAGATGGACTGCAGCAGTTGGCCACTGTCTCCCAGCTCTTCCATGTGGTAGAGATTCCAGCACAAGCAATGTTTATTAATGGCACTTTCCATTTCTTCCAGGGACTTGGACTTGGCCCTCCAGGTAAACACTCTCCAGCAGGTGCACTTCCAACCTGTTGCAATCAATGGACTTCTGTATCATTTCATTCCAACATTAGAGGAGAAATAACTGTTATGGTCAAAGCAAATGTGTGTCTACATTTTTAATTTCTTTCTGACTTCCAATGGAGTAGTGTTGGGTTTGGAGTCTCACGTAGTTTGTGATGACTCCTACTGGAATGCCAGGCAGTACTAGCTATTAGTCTCAGAGGCATCTCACTCGATCGGTGTCAGAGGACACCCTAGGCAAATTAGAGAATAAGACGCAGATCTTGCAAAACAACCTCTTACCCATGAGGATACTGATGGGCCAGGGCAGATACTAAGATGAATGGTCATTTTTAAGATGGTATTGTTCAGATGTAATTACACAAATCTACAAAATACATAAGTACATGCAAAATACAAACGATGAAATTGTTAAAGAACTGGTTACAAGTATAGACCCATAGGAAGGAATCTATTCAGTTTTCATGGATGAGTGTATCTGTGTTTCCCAACAGACAATCTTCTTCAAGGGCCTGAGCTGATTGGGAAAAAAAAGGTCACGAAAAAAAAATCAAGCAAAACCCAGAGACAATATAGCCACTGCATGAAAATTTGAAAAGTGAATAAACCTAAAAAAAGTCATAAAAAGGAGACCAGACTATCATAATCCCTAACTACATTTTAAATATTCATCTTTATACCCACAGGTAAGTGTAGTCCTCTCTCCTGTCAAGGAACTGTCTGTTTGCAACAGACAAAGACCATTACAGAAGACGACAACCAGATATCAAATTGCAGAGTTGTGGAGCCTAGTCCCAGTGGATACATCTATGCAACACTCTCACACCTAGGGCTCAGGGAACATCATGAAAGATGGGGCGAGAAAGACAGTAAGAGCCAGGGGATCAGGGAATTTGCTGTGAGATTGTGTCTTCTAGGAGAAGCGGCATCCATTAAGTCTCACCACCGTGGCTGCCTACAGAAATGGAAAGGGGGATTTCATGAGTTGGGGAAAAATTGACCCAACAGCAAGGATGAAGGAAGTAAGGTGGGAAGACTCAGAACAAACTCTGAGCCCCGAGCCACCATCAACACACAGACAATAAGGTGCGGTGCTCTGAGAGACCCTCCTTTCCTTCGTAGCTGGAAGGTTGGCTCCCACTTCGGTGGCCTCGTCCATACAGAATGCTGGTGAAGAAGCAAGGTGAGCCAGGAAGATGAGCCCTGGCAGGACACTCAGATGTCTAATCAGGGAGGGAAGAAAAGTAAGATAGAGATTGTGCTGGGAATTCCTCCAAGGAGGGAAATGTGTTCCCGTAGGCACCGAAGGGAAATTAAGCTGAGCACGTAGATTCTCCCCAGCAGCTTTCGGGTTCAGTGACTCTGAATTGGGGTTGGATACTGGAAGGAGAATGGAGTTATGGGCGAAATAACTGCTTAACTTAATCATTAAAATGACTGACTTTCCCATGTGATGTCAATACTGTGTGTGTGGCAATTCAAGCTTCTACAAAACAGCTATTTTGGTAAGATTTAGTACAAAGCCTTGCCAATTATTAATTAATCAAGGTATTTTCATGACTACAGCGTATAGAAGTAGAAAAAAGAAATTATTCACCTGCAGGTCAGGACCTCCATTATTTAAAGTCCTGGTGACTTGTGAAACTCAGCATGAAAATGAATACAAATATACCTGAGCTTGTTCTGTGGTAAATTAAATATCTCGGGCACACATGATACGGCAATGTAGAGGCAGACTGTGGTGCTGAGTGGGCTGTTATTATTTAGTCTGGACGGTCTTGAAGGGGATGCATTTTTGTTATGAACATATATATTTTCATGATAGTTTCCTGATTGTTAAAATAGCTGCAGAATCTTTAGCAAGTTTTCTAGAAGCAGCGATGCTGTCAAAGTCAGAAACCTGTCAAATTACAGTGCTGCTAAATGCTGGCGATGACTCATGGCAGTCAGGGAGAGGGTATATATATATATATATATATATATATATATATATATATATACACACACACACACACACATACATATACATATATATATAGTGATTTCTTTATCTGTTGCTCCTAATCTAATAATGGTTGTTAGACATAGTTGCTGTGAGAAATAATTAAAGATATATAAAGGCTGCACCAAATCTCTGCAGGACCAAGCAGAGCTGTCTCTGAGAGAGGTGGGGGGTGGGGGGATGGGTGGGTGGGGGTGGGGTGGGGATGGAAAGGCAGAGTGGGAACCTCTGTGATAGACCAGGGATGGAGGAACCAGAAGAAGGAGAGAAGTATTCAATACTGCAAGGAAAACGCTAGGATTTCTGTCTCTGGAATTCTTCCATACACTTGAGCATTCCTCTAGAATATTGCTGATGAAGCGACTCCGTTAATACTCTTGGTTTTGCAGAGAAACCCAGGGAGGCTAAATAATTTGATCAATGTCACCACTGACCTTACAAAAGCAAATAAGAGAATTGAGGGAAGGAATTCAATAGAACGAGCGTTGTGTTGAACACTGACCACAAGACTGAGGGAGACAGGAGAAAGGAGCAGTGAGGGACTGAGATTGGTAATGTGGGATTGAGTCCAGAACTCTTTCCTTAGACACTCAACACTAATTTCCTTGAAAAGCCATACAGCTTCTTCCTCGGGTACATCAAGTTCTTATTTTCTTACAGAAGAAAATTAACAGGACTCAAAACCCCAACCAAACGCCAGAGGGATGGGAAAGTAAAACCTCTTAGAAAATGTATCCTGGGCTGGGGAGATGGCTCAGCGGGGAAGACACTGGCCACAGAGGTGAGAAGGGGCGAGCCTGGCAGCCTTGCTCAGCAAGATGGGAGGCAGAAGCAGGAAAACCCATGAAAGTTGGTGAGCCGGCTAGCTTGCTGAATACTGTGACAGACGAGAAGACATGGTCTCCAAACAAAAGCATAGATGAGGGAAGACATGCAAGGTTGTCCTCTGATGTCCTACACTCAGACTCCCACACATGAACACACAAAGCACACCAGCACAGGAAGGCAATAAACCTACCAGGAGATCCTCCCCACAGCACACAATAACCAAAGGGGATCAGAGAAGTTCACCAAATTGCCTGAGGTCACACAGAGGACTGAGGCCTAGGCTTATGGCATTTAATGTGGCTTCTTTGTCCTGGAATGTTTTGCCTGGATGCGATGAGAACAGTGTGTCCAGGGAGGAGCTGGGTGTGGTTTCTTACGTAGACCCACTGTTCCACTGTGCCTGTAAAATGGGTTTCTAAGCCAAAAATGGAGACAGGGTCCCACTTTCAGCCTCAAGGCAGGGTCTGCTGCCCATGAGCAGGTACCTGCACATTCAGGTGGTAGTAACTTCCTAACAAAATGAAATTCGGAATTGCATATTTAAGTCGCCTAAATACTATGGTGCCTCAGATAAGTAATGAGGTTCCAGTTACGGGGTTGCCGGCCATACCTCTCCGCATTTAGAAGCAATTTTATTTCATTTTATTTTGGTTTTTCGAGACAGGGTTTCTCTGTGTAGCCCTGGCTGTCCTGGAACTCACTCTGTAGACCAGGCTGGCCTCGAACTCAGAAATCCACCTGCCTCTGCCTCCCAAGTGTTGGGATTAAAGGCGTGCACCACCACTGCCCGGCTTAGAAGCAATTTTAAACACAAGTTTAGAGAGTTGTCATTGCTAGGAGTTAAATTCTGAATAACAACTGTGCTTCCTGTACTTTTCAGTGAGACACTTCCCCCTGTAATTTGTATTCCTGACTCCTCTCTCTCTCAGGTTTTATGGTTCTTGTCTATTTGCATAAAAATGGGGGCTTTGATCTTTAAGGGTTCATTGGCTCAAACAGCTCATTCCAGTAGGAAGGTACAAGTAATGATGGGTGGAAGGGCCTCAGCGGTCCAGGTCAGCCAGGCAGGCAGTTCTGAAACTCTCCCCCTCCCCTCCTCCACCGACTGGCTCCCTTGGATGTCTCTGTAATTCTCCACTCTAAGCTGCTCCCACACTGCCTCTGTTCTGCTCTGCTGAGGGAGGGGACACAGGCTGAGGCCAGCTGGGGCTTCTCCATTACACAGGGCTTCAGGTTTCTCCTTCAGATGTAATGTGGGGGGTATCAAGAGCACAAAACAGTGAGTGTTCACACCCATGAACACCATTGTGTACAAAACAGTGAGTGTTCACACCCATGAACACCATTGTGTACAAAACAGTGAGTGTTCACACCCATGAACACCATTGTGTATAAAACAGTGAGTGTTCACACCCATGAACCCCACTGTGTACAAAACAGTGAGTGTTCACACCCATGAACACCATTGTGTACAGGCGAGGAACCCAGACAATGCTATCCACAGAGGTATAGGTGTGAACACTCAGCGTTTTGTCTAGCCCTTTCTAGAAACCGTGATTGTTTCCAGGAGCTCTTAGGTCAGTCTTTCTGGCTGCTGATACCCATTACTTGTCAACTGAGAAGCAAATTGGACTCCACTGGTCCCATTTCCATGCGTCGTTGGACACCCAGGAAGAGCTGACGTGGTAGAAACACAGAGTGGTCCAAACAATGAGGATGAGGAGTGGCAGAGCACAGGGGCGGATGGAGCAGCACAGGGGCTGATGGAGCACCTCAAGCTGAGGGCTGTGGGTTTGTTTCACTGCATAAGTAAAGAGTTGGCCTGTGTCTTTTCTCTTTATTAGGGGAGATTGTAGTTTACCGAGCTTTCAGATGACTGAGTCTGTATTGTTGGAGGAGGGGCAGGAGCATCTTTGCCAGGGCAGCAGCTCTGCATCCTGCAGTCCCCTTCTTCATTGACAGCTGGCATTTGCTAACTGCACCAAAGGAGGCTAGGGGCCAGTCACAGTCTAGACTGCTCCTGAGGGCTTGTCTTCCAGTGGGAGGGACCTCCCCTAGGCTGATCAATAAGGTACAGCGGCGTGGAGAAGAAGACATGAGACGAGAGAGAGAGAGAGAGAGAGAGAGAGAGAGAGAGAGAGAGAGACTGACAGAAAGAACTGGCAAAGAGTGTGCAGTCCCATCTCTAGCAAAGCTGCCCAAGGGCTGGACACTGGCTGAGAGAGAGGGAGACAAAGTTACGGAGCAGCTACAGCCTGTGTTGTCACTGTGTCACAATGTCATGGGACAAATAAATGGGAGTGCTTTCCTAACTGGTGATGCTACAGGCTGTGACACAGAGGATGGGGACCTCACACCACCAGATTCTGTAGCAGGAGTTAGTAAATAAGGACAACAGGGTAAGATGTGTTTTAGAAAGACCACTCTAGTAAGAGGGTGGCAGTCAGAATCATTTCCCTTCCTCTACATGCAAGCCCCTGGCCTAATTCCTGGAGTCGATGAACGTGGCACATACATGGCAGAGGGGACTACATTCCTATGTACATCATGGCCTTGAGATGCGGAGGGCTTCTGACATCTGGGAAGATGTGATGTAATTACCGTGGGCCTTACAATGGGGGAAAGAAAAAGGGGTCTGAAGGATGTCGTGTGGCCAGCTCTGCAGCTGCAGCCCTGAAGCCCTGGGTAATGGAGAAGCTGTGTAGGGATGCATGCTAGATCGGACAAGGATGTGCACCTTCGCACGGGGATTGTGGAAGGGAGCACCACCCTGGAGGCCTGTGATTTTAATATACTCAGGCCTGCCTTGGGTAACTGGGTTCCAGAGTTGGAGGAAAACACACCGGTCCTGTTAGAGGCCCTCTGCTTTGTAAATTTGTTAAATAACAATGGAAAATCAACTGAAATGGTTGAGAAGGGGTCTGGAGGGAGAGAATCCAGTGCACAGCAGTCCCTGGACCAGGGCATCACTGTGGAGGGAGAGAATCCAGTGCACAGCAGTCCCTGGACCAGGGCATCACTGTGGAGGGAGAGAATCCAGTGCACAGCAGTCCCTGGACCAGGACATCACTGTGGAGGGAGAGAATCCAGTGCACAGGAGTCCTAAGACCAGGACATCACTGTGGAGGGTGGATTGGGAGAAAATGTAAAAATCCTGTGAACAGGTGTGTGTGTGACATACACACACACACACACACACACACACACACACACACACGTATGCTAGCTTCTTCCAAGTCACTTAAGAACATCCATGTACCTAGTTTCTAGCAAGCTGTGAGCCTTATTTGTTGAAAGCAGTAGCATGTCACATGTAGGACATGGGTCATGGCCATGCAAGGCATGGGTTTACTACTGTAGTTGACACATGCAGCACAGGTGTACAGTTAACTGTAAGCTAACAGTCAATAACAATGGCAGGAGCTGTTGCTCAGTGGTAGATCGCTTGTCCTCATGTGCAAGGCTCTGCGTTGTTCAATCCCAGCACCACTAAACAAAACACAGGAAAACGACGACGAAAACGTTTTAATATAAAAGTTTCTAAGTTTGCATGCCATATAAGGAAAACTAATATTTACTCTTCATCTAAAATTCACATTGATAGCCACATCTGAATATTTACTTGTGAAAGTGGCTGGGCAGCAGGTGACTGAGAGGCCGATCCAGATGTGGGATCTGGTGATTGCAGGTGAACTACTGAGGTCAGAGCACCACCCTGAGCTGCCTGAACAGACCTGGTGTTTGGCCCGCAGAGCCCCATGGTGCAGCCGAGAATGCGCCCTTTGAGGTGGGGCTAGCTCCATGTTTCTTATATTCAGCAGCAGCCGGGTGGCTACGCCACAAAACGGTTGGCTATTTTCTTGACTACTCTGTTTTCTCTCGTCACAGCCTCTTCATCTTTTCACCATGCTGAAGTCTAATTGGTTTTCTTTCTTATCTTTTATTTACGGGATTATTACTGTTCAAGACAGTGGCTTGCGTTTATCTTTATTGACTTCCATTGTGTGTAATTGGGCCACCCATCCAGTTTGCCTGTATCATTTTGGATGCTTCAGATTGTCTAGTGCCACAGATCTAAACGATGCAGAAGACCCCCACTTTAGGGACTCCAAGAGTTCTTATGATTATGTTGGAAACAATGGCAAAATTCATTTCTTTCGTATTTTAAAACATATTACCTAAAATTGCTTGCTGAATAGATTGGAAAACAACTCTAAAAGTAGCGTTTCAGTTAAAATACGCATCAGGACAATTTTCCAAGTGGATTTCCAGAATCATGTGGATGAATAAAACAAACCCAATAAAGGGTCCTTCTCTCTCCTCCCTGGAGCTCCTTATCAGCCTTAGGTGCCTTTCAGCTGTAGACTTGAGAAGTCAACCACACCTGCCGTGGTCATAGACAAAGAGATTCTTGGTTACACTTTTGTGCTTAAAAGTTAAACCTCAGTCTGAAGAGTAAAAATCAAGGCAGCCGCTCCTCACAGCGGGGAGTTTCTAGCCAGCATCTAAGCAGACACACAAGTTATTCTAAGCCGAAATGTGTCCATAAATGTCACAAACTGTTTCCATTTTCCTTTATTGTCCTCTAGCCACTTCATCAAGACTGCCTGATGATTTCACCAGGTGGAGGATGCTGGCACTCACTGCCACAGCCCGACCTGTGTCTTACAGGGACCTAAGCACTAATAACGGGCTACATTCGTTCAAGGGGAGGAATGCCAAGGGACACGCTGCCGGAAGACAGTTGAGACTTCTGCCTGGAAACAACACTGTCGGGTTGTCACAGTCTGCATGAAGTGATTATTTCTCTAAGTCATGTTGTCGGTACCAGTTGCCAATGGTGCTGGATGCCTTCCTGTGATGTATGTTGGAATGGGCTTCCTTGGCTTTCCTTGTTTCTATATGGGAACCTGTGAGGAGGAGGATGCTGACCCACCATTAAATTAGGGATGGCAATGTCAAAGGTGAACCCTGGTGTCAGTCATGCCTGTGGGTACAATTAGGGTTTCTTTCTAAAGTCCAGGCATGGGTCTACTTCAGGGAGTGGGCTAATGACACTAGTCCTCTGGGAATGCCCCTGTGAAGCTTGGATAAACTCAGGTGGCCAAGTGGTCATTACCATTACCACCCTGAGCATCTAATACATAAACCATGTAACATTATACTAGAACTGATGTTGAGCTCAGGCTGTCCTCTGCAGGGACTCCATAAGTGACAGACCTAAGGAAGGGATTTTACTGCTTCTCTTAAACTAAGACCCTGAAGCCACAGAGAAAGCATTCCTCTCCACAAATAACTACACAAGGTTCCCAAATACGTTTCCTTTTTTCTTGGTAATTAGTTAAAGATGAAATAATGCTTGAACACTTCATAATCTTAAATTCACAATATTTTACTTAATTAAAATAGGTAATTTAGAAAAATAATTGGCAATTGCTGGAACTTGTAATGCTGATGAGAACGGAGCTGGAAGCGTTCTTTCTTCACAAATTGGTACTTAAAATATAAAGTCCCACACACAGCTGGAGAGTGCCATCGTAATTTGGCATTTATGTTCAGTAACTCTCGTTAAACCAGATAAACTGAAAGTCGGTGGGCTTCAGGACGTATTCAGGGCAGATGCCAAGGGCTTAGGAGTAGAAACAAGGCTTTCTATGCATTTATTAGGAGAACAGGCCTAGGAACTTTTTACACATGGCTTTTATTTAATATTTCGCTTTGGTAATATTTGATTTCTGGCAAGAAATTAGCTCAGTGTAAATTCTTCTCCTTCACCAAAGAACAGTGTGAGTGGGCAGGCACAGCTTGTAGACGTGCTTTTTCAAATGAGCCTTTTCCTTCTGACATCCACAAACACTGGTGCTGGCATGAATAGAGGCAGAAGAATCAGGGCTGGAAAAGAAAGCGGGCTTTTTGCACATTTTTTTTTTCCTTGAGGGAGGAGAAAAAAGTGCCCGTGATACTCCATACAACGGCAGATACAACGGCAGAGATTCGTGGTAATTCGCAGGAAAACCTGAGAACAACACACCCTCTGGAGAGCTTATTTGTTTAGTGGGAGGCTGTCTTTTTCAGTCCTGGAACAGAAGTCTGTTGATGAGGATGGGAACACGGGCAGGCGTCATTATGTGTGTGTGGCGGAGGGAGGGAGGAAGGAGGGCCGCTCTATGTGACTGAATTTGTTATCACTCTTCTACCTAGCAACACCTTAGAAAATGTAAGATTTCAAATAACAGTCTAAAGAGCAAGGAATTAAAACCAAACACACACACACACACACACAAAAACAAGCACAATAAATATTTTGTCCTAGAGGAGCACGGGAGGCTCCAGTTCCAGCAAACACATCTCCAGGCTGAAGGCTTTTTATATCTCCTTACAAATAGAAGTCCAAAGGAGTCATCAACTCTTGCCTGGTCAGAGAACACTGGGTGCTCTTCAGTTCTCATGACTTTTCTCTTGAGATATAGAAACTGGCAGGAAGAAAACAGTTTGATAGATTTCAATCTTAAGAGTTTTGCTTTCGAAATCATTGTTTTAAGAGAAGATCTGAAATAGGTTTTTAAAAATTTCCGCGGTAGAACAAATACTAAACTGATAATAATATAATATAAACCATGTGTAATAAATATTTTCTTTGGTCATGATTTTCATTAAATTCATTATGAGAAATATAAACTTAGCCAATGTGTTTACTGCCTGCTCTGTGCCAGTCACTAAAGTAGAGAACAGTGAGGCACACGACCCATGGCACAATTGTCAAGGTCACCGTCACAGAGGAGAAAGGACAGTATGGCATTAGGAGTGCAGATTGGAACCGTATCCCAAGTGCTAGTAGAAACACACAGAGAGATAGTTCCAATTTTTTAAATCCTTTCTGTGTGCTGAGAGGAGTCTGACTGGAGCCTAAAGCGACTCCTTGAGGAGGTGCTATTGAGTTGACCTTGAGGCCCAGCTGGTGGGGAACAAACAGGAGGGAGAGCAATTCTGAGAGAGAAGACAGAGAAATGGAGGGCCAGTGGAAGGACAGGAGTGCTCTGAGGGACGGTAGTGACCCAGAGGGGCCCATCTGTGAGGGTAGGCTGTAGCTAGTTGGGGACTTGATTAAAGTGGCCTGGTAAGGATGGGTTTGTGCCTGCAATGCTCCAGTGCCCACTGACATTGACCTTATGACCTTCGGGGTAGCTACTGTTGTACTTTTTAAAAAGATGATAAAATGGAGGTGCAGTGGTGGGCAGGCTGGACTGTGTGTAAACGGCTCCATATGGCTCAGAATAGCAGATCTGAGTTATTTCAGAGGCTCCTGGTCCAGAATGGCTCAGTTTCATAAAGTAGCAGTTTGCTCCTGTTTGAGTAGAGATGATGACCTACTACTACCTCATGTTTGTGTGAGGGAACAACATTCTGCTCAGCATGGACTATGATGGTTAACTTACACAAATAAATTGTTACCGCCTATCAACTTTCCAAATTCAATTAGGAGCTCATGGGCGCACGGGTGTATCAAAACCACATCAGTAAAACCAAAGGTGGTGCAACTGCCCCTTTACATCATCAACATGGGCTGGAGGTGCCTACTGCCCATTGTGGGACTCTTGCTGTTAGGCCGTCTGACATATGCATCGTGAGACTGACAGGTGATGGATTCCTGTTTCTGTCCCTAAGCTAACTCAGCATGGCACCACTGCTTCGTGCAGCCCACTGAACAGCCATCCCTCTGGGATCCAGGTCTGTGCCTGGAGCCATTGCTACACTTTGAAGCAGTTTGGTATTTTGAACCAGCCCCGCACCTCAGCAGCCCGAAGCTGGGTCTTTCTTCTCACACATAACTACCTGTAGGGTCTCTCTTTGCATCTCTGCCATTTTTAAGTCTTTGTATTCTTCATGAGGACCCTTGAGTCCTGCTCTGTTTTAACCCTACCCTGTCATCTAGGTACATCATTGCAAAATGTAATATGAGGTCTGAGCATTCTTAATATCGTCAATTAAGAGTAGATAAAGAACCTATGCTTGTCAATGACAGGAATGTCAAACAAAATCAAAAGTACCTGGCAGATTAAAGGAAATGACACTGATGTGGCTTGAGAGATCACTTGCCCTTCAATAAACTCCAAAACAATCACTTAAAGACACATGTATGTCCTTCTATGTTTCTGACATAGCTTGCTCATGGCAGGCACAGATTAACCTGTCTAGTGTCAGGAAGAGGTGGCTGATCTCCATTACCATAAGATGGTAGGTGTTTCTAGGAAAGCCAGTGGCATCAGGAACACTGTCAATTTTTGGGTTGAAACCAGGAAGGGGAACAACCTCACTTCTCAGAGAGTGTGGGGTGGTCCTCAGCCTATTTAGGGAGATGGGTGGCAAGAACAGGAAGTCCTGAGGAGGGAGGAGTCTGAGAGAGAAATGGAGATCAGATTCAGCTTTCCAGTAAGTAAAAGAAAATGACAAGACCCAGGTGAGAAGGAGGCCCATGGGTCTGCATGGTGGCAAGTGGGCCTGTGCTATAGATCCCCAGACTGGCATGAGGGAGGGCCAGCATGTTCTGGATGTTGTAAGAACTGCAGCGTTGGCAGTAGCTGATGCTTAACAGGCCATAGGACAGAGGAGGGGCAGAGCCACTGTGGGTCAGGATGTGAAGAGGGATCAGAAGGGTGCTGAGGAAGGAATAGAAACACTCAGGGGACAAGGAGGCGCTGACGGCTTTATGAGAGAAGCTTCAGGGAAAATTTTATGAGGTGAATGGAAAACGAAGAAAGCAAGCTTTCAGGAGAAGATGGTGTTGCCTAGAAGTTTATCAGGGAAGGGGGATGAGGCCAGATGGATGCAGAGAAGGTCTTTTGGAGTTCAGAGTACAGAACAAGACCTGCAGAAAGCTCAGTGTGTCAGAAGGATGAAGGAGTGAGTCTGGCTTTTGGGGCATAGACCTGAGAAAGGGGCTCCAGGACCTAAAAGCCCTGCTGACCTCTGGAGGCAGTGGGTCCTTGGCTGCCAAAGGGAAGAAGAAGAAGTCAGTGAGGGCAGAACACCCAAGCAGCCTGGCTATGGGGGGGCAGAAATGGGAAATTGGGGAAGAGAAAGGTGCCTGTCTGGGGATAGGGGAGGCTCGAACCATTCTCTCCAGCCTTGGCTAACACTGGGGACAATTTCTACACAGATGTTTCAGGAGACATTCCTTCTCCTCTCTAGAGCATGCCTGGGTGTGGCTTAGCAGTCAGGTGAGAAGCAGGAGGCAGTGACTGGACCTAATACTAGTGAGATGGATCACGCCAAGGAGCAGGAACTGCCTAGGGCTCCTGGTGCTGCGCTGGCTTTTATGTTCTGTTACAAACACAGACATGTGGACTAGAGCCAGAGAGGAAGAGCCAGAGAGGGAAATCCTTCCCATCTTTGGAGAGTCCTGCTGCAAATGTTGGGGCGCTACCCCATTACTCTTTGGAAGGAGGTATGGATTTTGAGTACTGTTGCCCTAGTCTCCCTAAAGGCAGCATTTTAAAGAGAAGGATGTCAGGCTCAGTTAGACACAGCTCTCCTGGGCCAGAACAGAAATGTCCTCTGTGTGAGATGCTAACCAGGGCTGGACATGTTGACTTGTATATATTTAAACCAACCTCCAGATGACACTTTGTAATGGAATCTTGCATTGGATGTTTGCCTTTACATATCAAATTGTAAGTGAGTTTTATGCTGAAAGAAAAGTGAAGAAATGCTCACAGAACATGAAATAGGTACCAGCCACTGTCTTAACTACAGTGGCCAGGCAAGAGATGGGCTTTTACAGGAGACAGGCTCCAGCCTCTCCAAACATAAAGGCTGCCAAGCTGCAGCACTAAAGAAGAAAGATAAGCTAGGCTTGGTAGCACATACCAGTAATTCAGCATTTGGGAGGCTGAGGCAGGAGGATTGCTATTACAAACCTGAGGCTGCAAAGTCATTTCCAGTCCAACCTGCACTGAAGAGGTGCAGACTCTGTCTAAAAACAAAATGGAAAAAGAAAGAAAGAAAGAAGCATATAAAAGGAAAAAGAGACAAAAGTCCCTTTGATCAGATTAATCCCCTCATATATTTCTTTGATCTGTGTCAGCGACTTTCTCGCATGCCTGCAGATGGACCGCAGAGAGCAGACAGCCTTTATTCCCAAGAGTAAGCTTTCTGCCTGATTTCAAATTTACAATGATACTAACTGAGCAATGGAAATGAGCAAATCTCTGGCATGGAGGAGACATTGTTGAGCATCATGGGAAACAGGAGGAGGTGCAACAGCACTTTTTTTGGTGGGCAGTAAATGCATCTTAAAGAAGGTGTGAGTTCCCTGCTACTCCAGTTGTTAAAGAAGGACCCAGGGGACATGCCAGCTATGACTGAGGCTTGCAGAGCATGTGGGGCTTCAGGGTGGTGGCTTCCCTCAGGCAAGGAGGCATGAATAAAAGATTCATGGAACACAGCAGAATGTGCATGAGAGAAACATCGAAAGCAGGGGTTCTCAACCTTCCTAATGCTGTGACCCTTTACTGCAGTTCCTCATGTCATGGTGATCCCCAACCATATGAACATATGCCTATATGATAGCATTGCCATTAGGGTTAAGAGTAGAAGAGGTGGTAGATGCAAATGTCTTAGCATCATCCCATAGACTCTCTATGCTTTATTTTACTACATTAAAAAAACTAGTGTGCATGTGTGCTTATGTGAGACAGTCAACCATCTTCCTAAGCATAGCATCCCATGCTTCCTCTCATTTGTGGCTGAAGCACTGGCAACTGCAATTCATAACATTCTGTTGGCCATGGTGTGCACAGTCTGGGGCCTAGGGGCCACAGATCAATCTATAGGCTGGTGAAGGAAGACCAGGGGTTCATGGGTGACTATGGGGGAGCCGAGACTGATAAAGCTTCAGAAGGGATACTGGACACCCAGTAAAAGATGGAGATGGGGTGAATGATTTAGAGGCGATGATAGGCGGAAGCATGATCATATGCAAGGTGGCATACTATTGCTTGTGTTTTCAGAGGAAAACTGTGGAGATGAATGGGGAACAAGCCCCAAACAGCTAGAGAAACTTGAACAAAAGCCACAAGGAGGAAAACTTGAGTAGATCATTCCTGAAAAGACATTTTAAAATATGTTAGTGTATAGTAAGGCAAAGATGCAGGAACAGATTACTCTTGAAAGATGTTATTAAATCCTTAGCGGAATGAGGCTTAACATTGCATAAGCAGGAACCATTTGGAATCACTGTTATAAAGAGCTAATAGAGATAAACAAGACAAAGCCATTTGATTTACCTGTGACAAGAGAAGGCCAACTAACAGGGAGAACAAAACATTGAATACAACACCAGTTTTCTAGAAAAAAAAATAAAAGAGTATTTCCTCTCCTTTGGACAATATGCTCCACATATGGCAGGCGTCTTAGCTTGATAAACATCTACAAGTAGATGGTGTGGAGACAGATGGTGGCTTCAAGACATCGTCTTGTTAATTTCCATGCCAGTAGACTGGATAATTCACTGCTCAGATCATCAACGTGGCTTCTGTTTTGGGAAACCAACAGAAGGCAGTAAGGTAAGTGTCCAGGAGGGAACAGAGGCACCTGACCTCTGCTGAAAGTGGCCGCTGTGCTCAGGATACGGTGGGAAAGCCAAGCCTTGAGGCTCTGACCATGGAGACAAGCTTATGAATGATGCCTTCTGGTCACTACTGGTGCTACACACACAAGACTGTAAGGAAAGGAGGAAGAGGAGACCTTGAGAATGGTCATCTGTACACAAAGCTAGTAAAACCCAGGAATCCTGGAGCATGACCATTCAGAACTGGAGAGAAGGGGGAAACAAAAGGGAGCTTGTTCAAGTTTACTGCTGTGTGTCTGAAACTGAAACCCATCAATGAGATTCCCACCATTGCTCAAAGTAAAGGAAGAGCAAGCTCTCTACACTCTACCCTCCTGAAGAATGCCTCCCCCTCTCCCGCCTCCAGCAGGCATCAGGGGTTCCACAACTGGGTATCAATGCCAGGCCAGGGACTCTGGTAGGTTGGGCAGTTCCCCCATCAGAAGACAGAGCTCCCTTCAATAGGAATGAGTGAACATCTGTGCCACTTAACAGCAGTGTGTATCTGGAAGTCACCGAGATGTGTCCTAGGTAGCAGTGGAGACGGGGACTGACATATGGGCATTAATGACCCCTCAGCTTCAGCAGGATGGAAGGAGCGTGAGGAGGGGATTTGTCCCCAGGTCCTCTCTGCTTTGGACTTCATCTGAGGACCTGCGGACACTGTCTTGATCTCACAAATCACACTTACTTTCAACATCACCTTTTATGATTTATGTTTTATTTTTGTGTTTTTTTGATACAAATGCTGGTGCAGTTATATATTTATTGCTTACAATGCTCATTGCATTACAGTAATTTATGGGTATATGCGTTGGCTTTCTGTGTGCATTCTTTTTTCAACAGATGGAGTGTACGGTCAGCTGAAGGATTTCTTACTAACAGCATCCACTGAGACTCCAGTGAAATCAGGCCCCAGCCTGAGCTCACAGCTCTGCTTCCCATTGTGAGGCCAAACAGGAACACGTGGTAGTCTGCAGGCTAAGGGTTCTGTTTGCCGTTAAGAAGAAGTTCCTGTCTGTCCTGTGCAGGTTAAGGCTTTTGTTTGCCATTGAAGAATACATATCTGCTTGTCCTGTGTTGAGCCAATGCAAGCTAAAGTTTCCGTTTAGAACTAAGAGTAAATTCCTGTCTCTTAGATCTGATGTAAACTGCAAAACATGTTTTTCAACCCACACTAAACTCGTGACCCTGTTTTACAAATCTATAATTTCCTTACCCTTCTTTCTTCCCCTTCACTGTATCTTTCTAATAATGAATAACGGCCAACTCTCTTGCTTCTGTGAACACCTTATCTCTCCTATAAAAATGACCTCAAGAGTCGGGCAGGGGTGCTTGCTCAAATCCTGACAGGGTGAGACAGCCAGCTGGTCAGTCCTGGGTGCACCCTAAAATACAGCTTGCTTCGATCGGAAATCATGGATTTCATCTTTTCTCCCTGTGATTCACCTTTCCAAATCTCTCTGCCTGCCTACCCACCCAAGAGCCTGGCCCTGATGCTAGGTGTGGATTCTCAGCTCAGCCTCACCTTCACGATGGACTCTCCCAGGTCAGATGGTTTCCTCCTTTGGTCTCTCAAGCCACTTGGTTCTCCCAACCCATCCTAGTCAGGTGGCCATTCCTCGAGCATCGAACAACCTCCTAACCTACAGGTGATTTCAATTCCTTTCCTACAACTCAGCTTGCATACCTCCTCGGAAGGCAAAGTTGATTGTTACACTGCTGAAGATCCCTTGGTATCTGCCTGACTCCTGACAAGGAGTCCTGGGGTATTAGGTTGTACTTTATCAGATCCCCGAACTTCATGCTACAGCCATCTGGTCTCCACACTGTCTTCTATCGGGACAGAGTCTTAGTCTGCTTCTTTTTGATCACATTGATCACATTGGAGGTAAATTTTAATGGGGCAAATACTACAATACTCAGTGCCTTTCTGCAAACCCCTCCCAGGTGCTGAGTGGCTTTCCAGTTCCATGACTAGTACCATTTGATCACATGATTCTGCATTTTCTCCCTGACCAAAGACCAATGAGGATTTTGCCTTTATGAGCATATGTGAGGCTGCTGGCAATGCTTTCCTTTTCCTTTTTAAAATACTGTCTTCTACTTGGCTCCCAGGAGTTAACCTATTCCTTTGCTCTGTTTTGGTTCTCCAAAACGGTTTGCATGAAAGATGCCATCTCTAAAGACTTAGAGAACTATAATAAAATGATGTGGCCTTGCTGTTTTTCTTGGGGAGAGGTGGATTTTGATTATTTTCTATGATGTTTATCATTTATTCAGGGGTTTGGAATAATGTTCCTAATTTGTAGTTTTCTGGGAAATCATTTCAAATAAACTTCAAGTTCACAATCACTTACCGAGTTTCTAACTAAATCTCCCCTGTGCATTGTTAGCGTTAGTTTTCTGTCTTGTGACATTTGTGGTTAAATTCTATTTTATTAGACATTCCCCAGAGCTGGGTTTGGTTTTGGAGATTATTGTTATCATCATTTTATATTCATTTTATTAGTTAGTTTAAAATTATTAAGTTATTATCTTGTTTCCAGGGGAAAAAAGCTTTAGCTACAGACTTGCAGTGCCCCCAATCCCCCCCCCCACCATTCTTAGCTGGAGACTTAGACTTTTTATAAAAAAATATTAAAAATCATGGGGTTGGGAGATGAATCAGGTTTGACAAAGCACTTGCCATAAAAGCATGAGGATCCAAGTTCAAGTCCCCAGAACCCATATAAAAAAGCCAGGCACCGTGGCCCATTACTATAATCCCAGCACTGCAGAGAGAAGGATCCTTGGCCTCACTGTCCAGACAGCCGAGCTAAATTAGTAAGCTCCAGGTTTAGGAAGAGTGCCTGTCTCAAAAAATAAGGTGAAGAGTGATTGAGGAGGACTCCCTATCCACTGACTTCTGGCCTTTATACACACGGGCATAGACAGCTCATATAAAACCATGCACAGACACACCTACATACACAAAGCCTGTTAGAATAGCCACTAGGTAGATCTATCCATATGTTATCAGTTTGACGGGTTGTCCTTTTCCTGGCCTCTCAGGCTTAGCTGGGGGCTCATCCTTTTTGATGCTGTATTTGCTTTGAGGGAATGTTACTTAGATAGAAAAGAGTTGTTAAAGCCTTCTTTGTTCTCTCCTCCCTATCTATCTATCTATCTATCTATCTATCTATCTATCTACCTATCTATCTATCTATCTATCTATCTATCTATCTATCTATCTATCCATCTATAGTTAAAGCCAAGTAGGGCTGTCAGCTGGTAAGAGTTTACCATGAAATGTGTACAAATTTGCCATGGTTGGACCTCAGTCACCTTCCCTCTTGGGTGACATTTGAGCTATATATAAAGTTCTAGGTAGTGAATTGTACTTTTTCTCAGTACAACTCTCGAGCTACTTGTCTGTTGTCTCACTGCTGATACCTTCACTGTCAACAGCACTGCTTTGTAGCTGCTTACCCCCCTTCTCTGGCCAACATTATTATATGTTCTTGTTATCTCTAATGACCTCCAGCTTTGTCAGGATGAGACCAAGACCTCCGTATGTATTCTTCCCCAACTAGGGAAGCCTTCCCATCCAAGGACAGTCCCTGACTCCCCAAGCTCTCTTTTGATATTCTGGCTTGGAGCTGGTCCGTGTATGTTTCCTCATGCCTGCACTGTCTTATTAACACTTCTACCCTTCATAAAACACAACTACTTTTTTACTCTTATGGATCTATCTTGTTTCTTTGTCCTGTGAAAGACTTATTTTAATCGTTCGTGTACTGCTATATAAATTTGGTTTATCCCATAGCAAATACATGCTCTGTTTCTGTTTTAATTTTGTTGGCTGTCTTTTTAGTTTGTTTGGCTTTTAGTTTGTTTCTTTTGTGATGTGGGTTCATGTAGCCTAGAGTAGCCTTAAACTCCTTAATTGCCTGACACCACCTCTTGAGTGCTGACGTCACTGGTGGGGCTTCTATGCCTGGCTTTGCTGGCTGTTATTTTAAACATTGGATTTCTTGTGGTCTTTGGTATTTTTACTTTCATGTCTCCTTCCAGTAGAAAGATTCTCCCTCCATTTCCTTTACTCTTTTTCTGGTTAGTGTCTACTCTCTCTGGTGATTGCTTCAACTCTTAGAACCTACAGTCTAGTACAAGGTAAGAGCTGGAAACTGTTTTTATTGGTTTATTTCCAGTTGCAGAATCCACTGACTGTATCCTTAAGTGCTGAGCATTAAGCTTTGTCCCTAGCCTCCATCCTTCCTCAGTGTCCCATGGAAACCAGGCTCTCAGTCACCAATGCTTGCTTACCCCAACCCCTCTTTGACTCTCAAGCCTTTCCTTGTATTTCTGGTCTAAGTCAGCAAGATGTGAATCTGATCTTTGAAGCCAGCTCTGACTTGTTTAGTTTCTTTTTCTATGGCTTATATAGTTCTGTTGAGTATGTACAACATATGCATTGTATGGAATGTGACATGAGCTGACAAAGTATCCTGAGATCAGTCCTGATAACCCTTAAAAATATGTGCCTAGACTGGACTGGGCTGGTTGAGGAAGTCTCTGAGAAGTGACACTTGAGTCAGCCCTGGAAGAATGAGCAGGATTTGGATCAGCAAAGAGACAAGGGGCAATGATCATGATAGTTAGCTGGGGAGATAAGGAGAGGAATCTGGTTACAACAAGTCTTAAGAAAAGGTCACAACAGTCAAGGTTGGTCTGAGAGTGAAGCAAAGAACCACAGCAAACAGCCATCACTTCTTGAAGTCTGAGTTTTCCAGACAAGGTTTTATTGAGAACTTCAGATGGATGATCTCATCTGACTTCAAACAATCCTATGAAACATAGATGATATTTATACCCACCAGACAGAACTCTTGAGCTTAGTGAGATTAAATGATTCTGAAATTACAGAAAGAGGTTAGACCCCAATTTTCAGAATCCACAAATGTCACCTATTTAGGACTTATACAGTAATGGAATGGAACCGGGACACTGGGAGACTGCCCTGACACTATAGAGGTGGCTGTTAAATCCAATCACAAACGTCCTTAGAGGAGAAGCTGAGATAGAAGAGGGGCAGACAAGGGAAGTCACTGGACTGATGTGACCATAAGCAAGGACTGAGTAGCAAGAGCGTGTGTGCGCGCATGCGTGTGATTCATCATTGCTGAAGGGATACTGCCCTTCTCACTGCTGATTTGACGCCAGCCCACTGAAGCTGACCTTGATGTCTCTGCTTCCAGGTGTGACAGAAAGCAGTCTTGTTTTCAGTCAGCAACACTGTGGCCATATCTAACAGTGGCTATGACAAACAAATATGAGCAGAATGAGAAGACTGCACCATCAGTGTGACTCTAGACTAAACAGTGCTCCAGGGGACACCCACCCTCTGATTTAGATACTTATTCTAAAAAGAGCTAGACAGAGGTAGAGCAGGGACATAACCTAGAGCTGTGGCGCCCACCCAGGTATTGTTAACATAACTGGGATGTATATCAGACCCTAATTAGCATTTTGGCACCGTTTTCTCGAAGGTCAGCTAATGGGTACAGTTTGAGAAGACATGTCCACAGTTAAGAGCCTTCTTAGAAAATGGATTATTGAGTGATATCCTGTCCATTTGGGGGCAGTGTGGCCAGGAGCTCATCCATGGCTATAAATAACATTCTTGTTTGCTCTTGGGAGCCTTTTGGTGACCTTTGTTCTGCTTGTTAATCCAGAAAAACTTCCATGTCTAAACTGAGGCATTAAACCAGACTAGATCCAGATTGTTTTATAATCTAGGAGTGTTTGTGCAGGGTTTGCAAAGTGTCCCTATGAGATACTCCTGTCCTGGCCGCAGCCCAGGCACAAGGCTAGTTCTATAGCTGTAGTTGCCCTGGAGTCTCCCGGGCTCTCTGCCTAGTGCCCCCTCTTGGTCACTGGCACAAGCCTTGGGCAGGGAGGCTGGAGTCTAAGCCTGGGGAAGATGGTGTAGTGAATAAATCTTCCACTAGTGTTTACTGCTATGCCTACCAGGGTTGTGGTCAAGAACTTGATATCCAGACTCTGTCACTTGGAGAGCTGGTGACCCTGGGCTGTTTTCTACCTGTAAAATGTGTTCCTGTCTTTTCAGCTTGTGAATGTTTGGTGAGTCTGGCCTGCATGGCTTCTGGCACTTTAGAAACATTAGCTTCTGTCATTATTATTCAAAGCATGGATGAGAGTGTGTGTGTGTGTCCAAACACACAATTGGTGTCTAGAGAAGGGTCAGAGATTTGGGGGCAGCTACGGGAGTGAGGTGAAGGAGGAGGGAGAAGGAGGAGGGAGAAGGAGGAGAAGGAGGAGGAGGAGGGATGCAAGCTCTATTTTCAAGTGTCCATTCTGTATTCATCACATGTGGAATCCCTTTGAATGGATAACTTTTCTGAGGATTTTGTGGCTAAGGCAGGCTTCCCTGGAACAGGACTGAATATTATGTTTAAAATTCTGGAGAGAGAAAATGACGCTGAGGGCTGGCAAGCAAACAGTTCTATGATACAGAAAGGTACACAGTGTGGGACAAACTCAGAAAGGGGAAGATTATGGTCAGTGCACACACTGTAGGTCACAGATAATGATGCTATCAAAGAATGGCGGAGATTTACAAATCACGCCTAAGCAGGTTCCACAAAGAGCTCATTATGAAGCTGTGATTTCAGACCTGAGTAGCCATCAGGGCTTCCCGGCCCAGACCTCCTATTTCAAAAATATTGCTTCTCACAAAGCTGTCACAAAATCTGTCTGCTTACTTTCATTCTCAAGATAGTTCAAGTTTTAAAAAAAAGGCATTTGGCAGCATGGATGCTGACTTGATTCAGTGTTTGAAACAGGGATGAGGCTAGGCCAACCCACTAGTTATGGGCCAAGCTCTCCCTATGTGGGAACACATTTACTATTCACTTTGGATGGAGACAAAGCAGGAAGGGCCCAATCTAGTGAGGAAGCTTTAATTTACTATGTTTGATTTCCTTAAACTATTTTAGTTGAATAAATTATGCACAATTGGCTATATAGATTGGTGTCAGATGTAAGTTGCATTAATTCATTCAGTAATCCCTACATTGGCAAAGCCTCAAGCTGTGGTACAAGCACTTATTTTCTGACTGCGAATACATTTGGAGATGATATTCTAGAGGAAATAGAAAGATTATACAAAACAGCAGAGTGGCTTTTTTGTTTTTTTTTTGTTTTTTTCAAAAAATAAACCAACAAAAGCTGAGAAAACCTTTATGGAAAAGAAATGTAAAACCATGAATGAAACACAAAAATATCTAAATTAACAGTTATATGCATTTTTTAAAAATGAATGTCAACGTTTGATCTCTTAAGCAAGCAGATTTCCTACAAGTTAATTCACAATTCAGAACATTTCCAGAGCTAATCCAAGCAAGGTTTTTCCTGAGGGGCAGATCATCAATCCAGATGGAAGCAGAAGAAACAGGCCAGGTGGCTCTGAGGGTGGAGGGGCGACATCTATTGTAGCAACACACAACACATGAACGGCAGGGGGCAGGCGTGGGGAGAACTGTCCCAGGGAGAGGCTGGGTGGTGAAGGAGGGACAGAACGTCCAATGACTGCAGCTGAGGAGGAGCATTACTGCCCATAAGTGGAGGTTTGCTCAACTGAGGCACAGAAGCCTGTAACTACAAGCAGATGAATATGGTGGTACTAGGCTTGCATCCCATCTTTCCAAAAGAACCATAAGTCAGGGGAGAGGAATTAAACAGAAGTCTGGGACTTCCGTGGGAAGCCACGGAACAGAGGTGTGGCTTCCATCAAGAATAAAATGTTAACAAATTGCCCCAAAATAGGTGAATTATGAAGAAAGATGACTGATACACTAAAATAAGCAATTCTTAGACGAGAAATGAAAAAAAGATGCTTATCTTTAGTCGCCAGAGAAGTGGCAGCTGAAAGAAAACTCACAGCAGTCTGCTTAGAAAGCATGGAAGGGCTTGCCATTTCTAAGTCTCTGCCCCTGTGGAGGGGCAGTGTCTTACAAACCACCTGTGGGCAAGCATCAGCATCCGTGATGCCTCTTCTACATTGCAGCATGTATTAAAAATAATTCAAGTTCATATATGAGGAGAAATGCAGATTCCTTAAGCCATTGTTCATAGTAAAGAAAAACTTTAAATATTTAAATGACAATTATGAAATATATACGTGTGTTATATGCATATCTATGTAATGGGAGATCTTAAGTCATTTACATGGATAGACTTGCATGTAGCCATACGGGCCTCTGAATAATGACACATGAGGGAGGGGTTATGCTGACTGGAGATATGGGTGGTATGAGTCTACTGTTATATATAAAATTAAAGACACGATCAATGTACACTGATAATACAAGGAGCAAGGCATGTGTGTGGACGGTAAGTGATGACATCAGGATGCTCATGACCTCGGCGATGATGCAGGGAGCAGGGCTATCTGCTCAGAAGGCAGAACCTCCTGAGACAGGATAGAATTTCTGCTGTAAGGGTCTTGGGAGGCAAACAGAGAAAATGTGGCATGGTCTGACAGAACTGGCCGGTAGGCCCAGGCTCTCAGGTATCAGTCAGGGATGTCCAACTCACAGCTTGTGGGCTGTATGTCTCCAAGGGTAGCTATGAATGTAGCCTAACACAAACTTAAAATGCAAGATTTCTTTGTGTGTGATTAATTTTCTAACTCAGAAAATCTATACACAGTAGCTGTGTGGTTCCAGTACGTGAATTTTGCTGATGAAAATGTGGTCCAGAGGATCCAAAAGGATGGGCATCCCTGTTGAGTACTTTTCCTAAGGTCTGAGATACGTAACAGAACACAGTAATCTGTTACTATCGTTGCTTAGCTGAATAACAGGAACAAGAACCCTGCATTGTCATCCTGGGATTGGAGCCCACCTGTACCTACCTTAGTTTATTCTAAATGTAGGCAGCACGTTATTAAGAGTACTTCCCCTTTTGAGAGCCTGACGTCTGGCCGAGGGACCTTGTTTTGCTATACTGTTGGTGTGTGCTGTTCTTGCTGTGCTTAGTGTATGGATGGAATAACTTGTTTTCACAGGTTACTGGCTTCTCTTCCCTAATGTAATGGAGGTAAGCAGCCTGTGTAGCTGCACAGAGTTCCATACACAGAAGCTTCTGGCTTGGGCTGATGCTCGCTCTAATCGTCCTGAACCTGAATCATTCGGTCTGTGATTGAAACACTGCGACAGTGTATCGTACATGTGCAGAGGAGACAGGTACAGAGCTGTGCTCTGTGCTCCTCCTTGCTGCCTAGTGTCACAGACACTATGGCACCTCATGGAGACAGGATTCTGGAGACCAGTCTATGTGCCAGTCAAGGTTAGTGTGGCGTGATTACTTATAACTGGGTGAGAGGATTTCACAGACCTCCGAGACCGAGATGTTCTCTTTGAATTGAACTTGTGTTGAGTGAAGAGGAGAGCTGACGGTGTTGTAAGAAACCCATGTGACCAGTGACCCTCTCCTGTCCTTCCTTACTCCTGTGGCATTGCTACTATCACCAGCAGCTGAAGCCGGGATGGTGTCCCAGCAGCAGAGGGAAGGAGGGAGCCTGGAGTCATTCTTTCAAAGAGTAAGTGAATATTCCTAAGACAGCTATGAAATGCAAAGTCTTTCATCTCAGTCATTCCACTTAGGAGCTGGATGTTCTTATATTTGCATTTAAGATTAGGATCGTATATTTTAAAAAGCTGAATGGACACATGCAGGCTAGCAGTTTAAAATTTACCTTTCTTTGAATACAGCTAAATAGTAAATCACAGAAGCTAGATAGATGGAAGGGGAGGGAGGGAGGGAGGGAGGGGGAGGGAGGGAGAGAGCGACAGCACTTATATTTTGCTTAGCAGACCATTTTTTCCTGCTTTGAAACCACATGTTCCTCGCTTTGCTTTGCACTGGCCTGCACGCACAGTGTACAGATGAGACGCTCTGGGCCTGTGGATAGGTCGGAGGAGGAGGGTGTTTGCCAGTAGAGGGAAGCAAGAACGCAAGGCCGGAGAAACAGGTTTCTCCCTCAAGCCTTCAAGTGGAGTGTCCCCTACCACCACAGACCTCTGCTTATAAACAAGTTGCTTTGGTGCTGCTGAGATGAACATGAGGAGTGCTTCTTGTAGTGATTGCTATCTACTGATCAGGAACCCCCATCAGAACTTCAAGATCATCTTTAGCTACCTAGCAAGTTCAAGGCCAGCTCTGGACCATGAGTCTGTACCGAAACACAACCTTTCTCTCTAGTACTGGAATGTTTAGTGGACTACATTACTCTCCCAGATGTCTGAGCTCTGGTTATGTGACTGAATGCGAGGCTGACATGCGGTTCTTCCTGATCTCTCATATCACCTGTCCACCCCAGGTCTCGGCTCCTGGATCCCACTTTGTTCCACCTCTTTTCTTCTTCAGAGATCTCAAGAATGACGTTTACAATTACATCTTCCTAGTGCACAGCATTTGATGCTGATGTCATTTAAAGTCCACTTGGAAGTGAGATAAGGCTTTTGTCCCCTCTTCCAGGAACCCATTCCATGCAAGCAAGAGCTAGCTTGGTGTTTTTATTCTAGACTCATTAAATGTCATTATAGAGGCTTTGGAGGGGTCCCTGAGCTGAGTCTCCTGCCAAGAAGATGCTGGCTGATGTCAGAGCCACATGGTAGGGGCTGGAGGGGTTGGAGTGGGCTCTCTCAGGCTTCCTCCTGATTCTACTGCTGAGCTCTGTCTTACAGCCTTCATGGCCTCAATTCTGCTCTCTAAGCAGGGCTGCCTTCAGCTTCACTGGGTTATGACAGGGCCCCGTTAGCCTCAGGGTGCATGGAAACAGCTGAAAGATTCTCAGAGAAGTAACTCAGCAAGAACAGCATTCTGGTGGTTTTATTTTAAGGAGTTGGGTATCAAAGGGGAGATTTGTTCCCATCCACTTTGTGACTAATGGCTCCTGCTATTCAGATTCGTCGTTTTTTTTCCTTGCAAAAGATCATTTTGTTGCACCAGGACGAGAATGCTTGTTCTAGCACTTGAATAGGTAATTGATTAAATTTATTGATGAGCATGTTCAAAAGAATGCTATTAAAATAGCCGTTTTTATAAAATATACATTTATTAGATTTCTAGTAAGCAGCATATATAAAACCAGCCATACATGTGAAAATAAATGAAGCATTTTTCACCTTAAATAAAATAAATCTTATTTTCAAATCTATAGAGATTAAACTTCATTAGCATATTAAACATTAATACACAGTAGACTATTATAATGTAATATATTATTTATGTTCAGCTAGACAAATCAAATCATACCCTTCAGAAATAATGCTCTGTGTAGTAAGAGCTGCACATTAAGGGCTGGACGGTGAGCTGAGGGTGAGAGTCTTTTTATCTTTAACCAGTGCAATTCTTTAAATAAAAAAATAACTGAAATATCCAGCAGGTGTTCGGAGAAGGCTGGTGGTCTGTTAAGGCTTTGAAGGGCTAGCTCCAGGAAATAAGAATTTCATATTACACTTGTGTGATATGTGTTGCTTGGAGATGGGATCTTATTTTGTAGCCCAGGTTGGCTTGGAATGTGGTATATAGCCCAGGATGTCCTCTAATTTGCTCCTCCCACCTTAGCCTTCAGAGTGCTGGGATTGCCGGTGTGAGCTACCATGCCTGTTTTACACAGGTACACAGCTGGTCACATATAACGACTGCACACCTTTTCTCCATTGGTCTCCACGATGCTTCCATGGGGCTAGGAAGGCCATTGTAACCCATTTAATAAATGAGGACATTTATGTTGAATAGCTTGGTGTTGAATAGCTATTGTGCAGCGGACATAAGCTCAGTGGCTGCAAACAGCACAAAGTCATTTTCTCATAGTCCAGAAGCAAATGAGTGGAGCCATGTTCCTTCTGAAGGCACTCAAGGAATCTGTTTTACCTTGCATTAGTCAGAAGTTCACTGCTGTGGCAAAATGCTGGAGACAACAAAGACTCCTAGAAGGGTTTACTTTGCCCATGGTTCATCTGTCAAGGAGGGGAGAGCATGGAGAGCAGACAAGCAGAGAGAGAGAGAGAGAGAGAGAGAGAGAGAGAGAGAGAGAGAGAGAGAGAGAGAAAGAGAGACAGAGAGACTGTGCTAGCTCTGGCTTCTACCTTTGCTTTCAATTCCCTCTGGATCCCCAGCCCACACAACGCCACTACACACATTCAGGGGAAGTCTATCCCCCTAGCTAATCCTGCCTGAAAACCCCAAAAGAAACACCCAGATGTATGCTTTACTAATCTCAACCCATTTGAGTTGGCAGGATGATTCACTACACTGTATGGGTTTTCTAAAGTCACCTCCATCTTTGTCCTGAATATGCATCAATGCATCCAGTCCATCTCCCTTTCTGAGTCCTGTCCAGCGTGTCTCTCTTCTCATAAGGATGCCTGTCCTACTGGATTAGAGGGCTGCCCACTGTAATCGACTATATCTCTGTACCCTACCTCTAAATATCGTCACATTTTGAGGGTGATGTTTCTTGTGTGTGGACTTTTCCACACTGCTTCCACCAAAACCAGCCAGAATTTTAGTTGTGGGATTAACTGGATAGTGAGGTAGGAACCTATGCTGGGGACAGCTTCAAACACTACACAATATTGCACACACAAGCATGAAGGTCTTACGTGTGTGTGTGTGTGTGTGTGTGTGTGTGTGTGGTCATTAAAGAGTTTTAAGCAGACAAGCAGTGGAGTGGCCAGGACCTGTAAGATGCCATTTAAGACTGGGTAGGAGCTCTTCAGACCATGGTGGCTAAAGGATGCTGACCCTGCAGATAGATACCAGCAGAGGAGGCGAGGAATAGAAAACAGGGCACAGCAGAGGAACAAGGGGCAAGTATGGTTAGAGCCGCGATCTCAAGATAAAGGGAGGGAGGAAAAGGGCCAGGTGTTGGCCCACTGAGCCCAGGAGGCACTGTGTCAGATTTTACTGTGTTTGGCAACCTCTGCCCTTACAAACTCCCAAGTGCAGCTGTCTTCACCTCAGTGAGGCGCATGCGCACTGAACCACACACTTCTGTCCATATAGTCTGCACAGTTTCGTGGTTCCCTAGCTCCTCATTTGAGATGTCACCCATTGAGTCCTTTGCATTTCTTCTTTTAATTATTTTGCTCCAAGATATCCTCAAGTGCTTTGAGAAGCACATGCACACATGCCTGGATCCAGTGTCTACAGAAGACTGTCTTAACTCTTTTATCACTCTCTTTGCTGTTTCATTTTTCTAGAATGATTCATCATCAATTCTATATATCTATCATCTATCTATCTATCTATCTATCTATCTATCTATCTATATCTATCATCCATCTCTATCTATCATCTATCTATCTATCTATCTATCTATATCTATCATCCATCTCTATCTATCATCTATCTATCTATCTATCTATCTATCTATCTATCTATCT